>CM029631.1:23618503-23801053 GCA_017311315.1 Dendrocalamus latiflorus
GTGCTTTCAGCAAGTAAACTTTTGTAATTAGCCAGATTAATTACCTACCTTAATTACTACTTTATGTTTACTGCTTGTTTGAATTTTTAAATATAACAAATGAGATAAAAAATCATAAATTTTATATGCAGCCTCCCTACACAACGTTCTTGATTGTGTAATTTTTTTATAATTGTATCCGCTCTGAATGTTGCTCCAAAATTCATACAATTATGCTGTTTATAGAAATTGTTACATATAGCAAACAAGTTTTAAAAATTATGAAATTTTATGTGCAGCCTCTCAACACAGTTGACCTAATTGTCTAATCTTTTGAGAATTTTATATGCTCTGACACAGTCGACCTAATTATCTAATTTTTTGGGAGCATATAAAATTTCTAAAACATTAGACAATTAGGTCGACTATGTCAGGAGATTGTACATAAAATTTTATAATTTGTGAAAATTGTTTGCTATATATAACAACTTCTACAAATAGTATAATCATATGAATTTTTTAGCAATATTCAAAACAAATAAAATTATAAAAAATTACACAATTAAGTACATTGTGTCAAAAGGCCACACATAGAATTTTATAATTTTTTAAGCTCATTTACTATATTTAAAATTTTAAACAAACAATAAATATAAACTAGTAATTAAGGCATGTAATTAAGCCAGCTAATTAGTTGGCTTAATTACTTGCCATCTGGTGGCAGGGTGGCAAGAGGGAGCCACACAGTGGCCGTGTAGCCTTCGCGCGGCCGCACGGTGGCCGGACGACTGGCCCCTGCCGCATGCCTATGGGGCACCGCTGGCCACGTGTCAACTCTATGGTGTTGCCGTTTGATGACTGGGCGTCAAAACGGATATTTCTGTTATTGTCGCATGCATACTAACATTCTTGTAAATACGGACTCTAAATATGCTACAAATGCCAAAAACTCGTTTTGTCTTCTCGATTGTGCCTGTGGCTAGGTGGCCGCATGGGATGCGAGGTGACCGCCGCCATGCTGGCTGGGTCGACTCGAGCATGGCACGTCAGGCCAGGTCGTACCGTCTGATGGACCAAATTTTTAGGCACAGCTCGGCCCATTTGTTTTGAGCCAGTCCAACCAGCCAGGCTTTAGACTGGCATGCAAAGGCCCGGTCTGACTCTCACCTCTACCTATACCCTAGCGCCGGCGACGCACGCACGGGCGGAGCTATGTGGTTGGGCCCGGTGTCACAGGACACCGGGTCCAAAATTTTTTTCTACAGGTATTAATATCTCTATTCCATACGTGAACCCCCTAATCTAAACTTAGTGCACCCGGTATTTTTTTGAAGCCAAACAAAAGGAATACTAGCAACCTAAATTTTTAGTAGCTAGCAGTAGTCCATGAGGAGTCTTCACTGTCCCGCAACACACGAGGTCACTGCAACACCCAGCCCAAGAGAGAGGATCGCAATAGGTCATGGTGTCTATTTGATCAATCCTGAAGCATGTCACTTCGCACAACCCTCTACACCTGTTCATCTCATAAAGTCATGCAGAAGATGTGCATCACGCCCGCTACAGCCACACCTAATCAGGCAGCAAATATTCACAAGAAAACGTGAGAAATCGATGCCACCGGTGGCCCTCGTTTGCCATCTGGCTACAGTGCCGCTTGGCCCTTGTTGCCATCTTGAATTGTTGAACATACAAATATCTAATTGACCTTTTCAATTATTTGATGATTATTCCATAAATGATAGACTTATTTGTTATGTGGAAAAAAAATAAGAATTATAGAAAATTACCAATGATATTGTGGTTCATCGCTTTATGAATTTGAAAGAACACAAATACTAAAAAGTAATATTTTTACTTATATTTGATCATTCTTTTTTTACTTAAAAACTTTTTCTTTTTTATAGGCCAATGAGATCGGATGATGTATTTTACTAATGCTGAACAACTTTTTGTATGTGATTTCGTACTTAGTTAATTCAGTTTGCTGCAACTAACCAATATTATTATCAGGTTTATTTATTTTGGTAAGTATTTTGATCGTTACTTCTTTATTATCATATACTGCTATCGATCATATTGAAGTATTGATGCTAAAAATTATCGGACATATTACTATTAGGCATAATATTGATTGAAAATTATATATATTGTTATATATATAATGAAGTGGTGAACTCCGGTTATTTTTGTTCTAGTTCCGCCCCTGGACGCACGCCACCGCCACCTCTGCACGCCGCCCCCTTCATAAGGCGTCATCTCGGTGACGCTCTTCGTCGGCGAACGGTTCAAGATGAACACGGCTGTGCTCACCGCCTCCCCCCAAAAGGTGCTTGGCATCTGCTTCGCCTTGAGGAGACAGCGCGCCATGGCCATCACTGTTTGATTCCGGCGCTCCACGACCCCGTTTTGTTGCGGTGAGTACGGTGTCGTGAGCTGCTGGTGAATGCCCTTCTCCGCGCAATATTCGCCGAAGGTCACTGCCGTGAACTCGCCTCCTCGGTCCGTGCGTAGCGCACGGAGTTTCCTGCCGGTTTCCACCTCGACGCCGGCTTGGAACTTCTTGATCGCGTCGGCCGCCTCGTCCTTGCTTGACAACAGCACCAACCACATATAGCGGCTAGCATTGTCAACGAGGAGGAGGAAGTAGCGCTTGCCGCCGTGCGTCGCTGGCGTGACAGGCCCGCACAAATCTCCATGTACGAGGTCCAGGCGTCCCTTGGCGCGGTAGTTGGCCTCGACAGGGAACGGCGTGCGCCGCTGCTTGCCGACGAGGCACGTGTCGCAGAGCTAGTCGACATGATCCAGCAGCGGAAGCCCACGTACCATGCCACCACGCCCAAGTTTCTTCAACCCCTCGAAGCTCAAGTGGCCGAACCGCTCATGCCAGCGCCACGCATCGTCATTCGCGTGCGCTAGGAGCGAGATCGGTCGAGCGAGCGTGAGGGAGATCTTGTACAGTCGATTCGCCGATCGCCGTACCTTGGCAAGAAGCTCCCTCCTCGGATCGCGCACTCGCAGTACGCCATCCTCGATCAACACTTGGCACCCGACCTCGTCGAGTTGTCCCAAGCTGATGATGTTGCTGCGCAGACGTGGGATGAAGTACACGTCTGACAGCACACGATGGCGTCCACCTCGTGCCGCGCCCGAGAATGTCCACCATTGACCCATCGCCGAACTTTACCGTGCCCGTGATGTCGCAGTTCAGCTCGGAGAAGGCCGTGCCGTTTCCCGTCATATGGTTCGATGCGCCCGTGTCGAGGTACCACACGCCGTCGTCCTGGCCGCCGGTGTGGTTGTCAGTGTCACCCAACTGCACCGTCGCATGTTCTTCGTTGAGGAAGACCCGTCGGCCGACGTGCACAGGTGCAGCGCGCTCTGGGAGGCGCGCGGGCACCGGTGAAAGAGAAGCCACCTGGGCCATCAATAGGGACGGCTCGTCGTTGCCGCCCTCCTCCGCCAGCAGCGCTGCGGCCGCCGCCTCGTCTCTCTTCTTCTTGCGGCACTCCCGGGCCCAATGCCCAGTTTTGCCGCAATACTTGCACACATCCTTGTCAATGGCCTTGCCGCCACCACCCTTGCGTGCGTCGTCGATGCCGCGCTTGGGTGGCTGCGCGCCGCGCCGTGGCAAAACCGAGCCGCCGCTCGTACCACTTCCGCTGGCGCCAGCGCTGCTGAAGCACGCACCCTCCTTGTCGTGCTTGTGTAGGCGACGTATGAGGTCCTCCTCCTTTGACGAGAGAAGCAGCCGCGAGCCCAGTTCTGCAGCCGCTGCCCGCGCGTCGAGCCGCTGCTCCACGGACCGGAGACGGCCCGTGACCTCCTCGATGGACAAGTCGTTGATGTTGAGCAGCGTCTCGATGGAGATTGCGACCTGCATGAACTTATCAGGGACCACTTGCAGCATCTTGCGCACGACCTCGCCTTCGGTGATGTGGTCGCCGAGAAGCCGCAGATTATTGGCGAGGCCCGTGATGCGCATCGAGAAGTCATCGATGGCCTCCCCTTCCTTGAATGCAATATTGTTGAAGTCGCGTCGGAGTTTCTGCGCGTTCGCCTCGCGCACGCGCTCGACGCCCATCCTCATGATCTTGACAGCATCCCACGCCTCCTGCGCGGAGTCCTTATTGCCGATCGAGGTCAGCATCTCCGGCGGGACAGCTCGAGCAATCGCTGCTAACGCCAGACGATCCACGCTGTACTCTGCGCCGCCGGGTTCGATGGCCCCCCACAAGCCTTGCGCCTGCAGGTTGATGCGCATGAGCATCGCCCACTCCGGGTAGTTGGTCTTGGTCAGCATCGGATACTGCACCGACGCCGACGCTTCCTTGACCACGCGCTCGATGACGACCTTGCGCTCCTGACCATTCTGTTGTCGCGGACGGCGAGGACCCCGTGATGGCGACCGAAGGCGATCCTGCCGCGGAGGAGTGATCGACCCTCGTCCCACTGGAGCTGACGTGGCCACCAGGATCCTGAACGGAGCTCTGATACCAAATGTCGGACTTCGGACTATGAAGGCCTTGATATTTCTACTCGTTGGAGTATACTCTCAGCTTTCAGCTTTGGCTAGAACTTGAGCAATCTCACGCACAAACACAAGAGGATTTGGTGCTGCCCAGAACTGCAGCTTTTCCTGGTTTTTTCTTCTCCTTTTATTTAGCAAATACATTAGTAACCAACATGCACTAATTCAAGAAGAACCTGAATACTAAATGCAGATGAAGGCATGCAGACTCAAAACGTCAAGAACTGACATGCATGAAGACATGCAGACTCAAAACGCTTGGAGACATGCAGACTCAAAAACGTAAGCTAGTAACGGAAGACATGAAGAAACTAAAAACTCCAAAAAGTAACTGATATGCATATTAACTAGATTATCTAACATTATCAGCTTTTAGCTTTCGGCTTATTTTTCACTATTCATAAATTTCGTCTTTTTCTGAACTTTTAGCTTTTTGTTGAGCTTTTTTACCGGTTCTTTTTTCCTGTATTTGTTTGTATTATACGTAATGGGCTAACATATTTTTTATATTTTTTAATTTTTTAAAATTTAATTATGCTAAATAAGCCTTTGTCAGCTACAGTATTTTTTACAGCCAGCTACAGTGCCTTTTAGCCATAAGCCACCAAAAAAGCCCAAATGATCACCACTTCTGTCTGGATTGTATGGTGTATCAGCATGATTCGCTAGTTGTCAAAAAAAAAATTGTTTCACTCGATGAATCAAAAAGATGTCAGCATCTACGTGATTTGTGCATAATCTAAACAATTCTGTGCATAGAATGGCACAATTGTATTTTTTCAGATTGTGAACTGTGGGTTCCTTAATCATCATGCATGTCATTATCTGCTAGTCTAGCATCTAGAACACCTAGGCTTAAGGGAGTTAGGGGATGACTTACGGTCGCCGATGAATGCCATGAGCGAAGACCCGTGCCTACGTGATGCAGGCGTGAGGTAGAGTCGGTGAACACCACAGTGTCGCCGGTGTACGGGTGTTGCCGGCGGAGTCCTGCAGAGGCGGCGGAGACGGCCTTCCCGTTGCTGGCAGCACGTAATAGATCGGGTCTTGATTAGGGTTTGTACGGGGTTTTGAGTCTCACGGGATTGGAACGGCGTAACCCCAACGTGAGGCCGGAACCCCCCCTTTTATATTGCGCTGCGCAACGGGGGACCGTAACCAAAATTGGTAAGGCACTCCCGATCAGGGCGCTGAAAATCAGGGACGTGGATTTCCCCACGTCCTTCCTTTTCTGGCCGTTTTGGCTTAGATCAATATCCAACATTCTTCCCCTTGATCGTAAGGCTAAACGTCATAAGCCCTCTCTCAATAAAACTTCACACCAAAATAATGCGTCACAACAGTCAATTAAATACCGCTGGACAACAGTACTTATAGTGTTCCATTCTATATCAATCGGATAACATAATACTTTATGGGAGTTGGTTACTTTATATGGTCCTCTTATTCCAGGATCACAGGCTCTCCAATAAACCCATGCCGGCAACATGATCACGAAAAATATTGGGTGGTAAGCCTTTTGTGAGCGGATCCGCAAGCATAAATTTAGTTCCAATATGCTCAACCTTAATTGTTTGATCCTGGACTCTATCTTTCACAACATGATACTTTATGTCAATGTGCTTGGCAGCTGCACTCGACTTGTTGTTACTCGAATAGAAAACTGCGGGTTGATTATCGCAGTACAAAATGAGTGGTCTAGAAATGCTGTCTACCACTCTCAATCCCGGGATAAAGTTCTTAAGCCATACAGCCTGCCCGGTAGCCTCATAACATGCCACAAATTCAGCCTGCATTGTCGACGATGCAGTAAGTGTTTGCTTTACACTTTTCCATGAGATTGCTGCTCCTGCAAGGGTGAAAATATAACCTGATGTGGACTTCTTAGTGTCTTTACACCCCGCAAAATCAGCATCAGAATAACCGACAACCTCAAGGTTATCGCATTTTCTATATGTGAGCATGTGACCTTTAGTGCCTTGCATATAGCGCAGGACTTTCTTAACGGCTTTCCAGTGGTCCGGTCCTGGATTTGATTGATATCTACCAAGCATCCTGGTAACAAAAGCTAAATCAGGGCGTGTACATACTTGAGCATACATAATACTTCCGACAGCAGAAGCGTAAGGTATAGCCTTCATCTGATCAGATTCATAGTCATTCTTTGGGCATTGAAATTTCCCAAACTTATCGCCCTTAACAATAGGAGCAGGCGAGGCAGAGCATTTATGCATATTGTATCTCTTTAGTACTCTGTCAATGTATGCCTTTTGTGATAAACCTAATGTTCCTTTGGACCTATCTCGGTGAATTTCAATACCAAGAACATAAGATGCTTCACCGAGATCTTTCATGTCAAAATTAGACGAGAGAAATCTTTTAGTTTCCCGCAGCATGTCCACACTGCTGTTGGCCAATAATATATCGTCCACATAAAGAATTAAGAAGGTGTAATTACTCCCCCTGAACTTAACATAAGTACAATTATCAACATCATTCTCCTTAAATCCAAATTTCCTTATGACTTCATCGAACTTAAGGTACCATTGCCTAGAAGCTTGCTTTAGGCCATATATGGATTTCTTTAGTTTGCATCCCAAATGTTCCTCGCCTTCCACAACAAAACCTTGCGGTTGTGTCATGTAAACGTCCTCGTACAAGTCTCCATTCAGGAATGCAGTCTTAACATCCATTTGGTGCAACTCTAAATCGAAATGTGCTGTGAGCGCCGTTATGATTCTAAATGAATCTTTAGTTGAGACAGGAGAAAAGGTTTCATTATAGTCAATGCCTTCTCTTTGTGTAAACCCTTTCGCTACAAGTCTCGCCTTAAACCTTTCGATGTTCCCTTTGGAGTCACGTTTTGTTTTGTAGACCCATTTGCAGCCTACTGTTTTGGCTCCATTAGGAATTTCCACTAAGTCCCATATGCCATTAGCGCCCATGGACTCAATCTCATCTTTCATAGCATCTAGCCATTTAGATGAATCCTTACTCTTCATAGCTTCCTTATAAGAGCTAGGATCATCCACCTTCCCAAGATCATCTTCATTCAAGTAAACCTCATAATCACTTGGGATAGCAGATCTCCTCACTCGTTCTGATCTCCTGACAGGTTCATTAGCAGGCTGATTAGGCTGTTCATTAAGTGTGACAGAGGGCTGTGAAGGCTCATCATTAGGTACTGCACTTGTATTTTCAGAGCCCTCAACAGAAGGAGTAGCCACAGAATTAACTGGAGATGCAACAGGAGCTGCAACTACAGGATCAACTGTGGGCACAACCATTTGGGGCATAGAAAAATCAGTCTGTCGGATTAGTGGTGAAGCAACATAAATCCGCTTCTCCTCAAGATCAATTTTTCTGGGCTCCAAGTCCCCACTGATGCCATCATTTTCCAAGAACACAGCGTGCCTTGTCTCTACAAATTTTGTGGTACGATCTGGACAATAAAATCGGTACCCTTTAGACCTGTCAGGGTAGCCAATAAAATGGCAACTTACTGTCTTGGGATCTAACTTCCCAATGTGTGGATTAAACACTTTAGCTTCAGCTGCACAACCCCATACATGGAGGTAGTTCAAACTTGGTTTTCTCCCAGTCCATAATTCATAAGGTGTTTTAGGCACTGATTTACTGGGAACCCGATTGAGTATGTGTGCAGTGGTCTTTAATGCTTCCATCCATAACTTTATAGGCAAAGTGGAGTAACTCAACATACTTCGAACCATGTCCATAAGTGTGCGGTTTCTTCTTTCCGCTACTCCATTTTGCTGGGGATCACCAGGCATTGAGTACTGGGCGACTATACCATTTTCTTGTAGAAACCTGGCAAAAGGACCAGGAATCTGCCCATAAGTTGCGTGTCGCCCATAATACTCTCCCCCACGATCCGAGCGCACTACTTTAATCTTTAGATTGTGCTAATTTTCAACTTCAGCCTTAAATATCTTAAATTTATCAAGTGCCTCCGATCTCTCTTTAATGGGATAGATATAGCCATAACGTGAGTAATCATCAGTGAACGTAATAAAAGAATCATAACCATCCACTGATGTCACAAGGAAAGGACCACATATGTCAGTATGAATTAATTCCAAAATCCATATGCTTCGAGTAGCACCTTTCTTTATTTGCTTTACATACTTGCCTTTGATACAACCAAGGCAATGATCATCTGAATCATTAAAATCTAAAGGGTGGAGAATTTCATCTTTAATGAGACGTTCAATTCTCCCCCTCGAAATGTGGCCCAAACGACAGTGCCACAATTTCGACGAAGTCTCATCAATTCGCTTGCGCTTTTTATTCACATCACATACATTCATGGATATAGGAGAATCTTGCAGGGATAACATATAAAGCTTGTCGTGTCGGATGGCACAACCAATATTATCATTATTAAAATAAATCAAACACTTTCCGTGTCCAAAATTACAAGAATATCCATCATTATCTAATAATGAAATGGAAATTAAGTTTCTTCTCATCGAGGGAACATAAAGAACATCATTAAGTTTCATTACAAAACCATTATTCAAAACTAAAGAAACTGTTCCAATAGCTTGAATTTCGGCTTCCATCCCATTAGCCACTCTTAGGCTTCTTTCCCCTCTGAGACTTCTCAACATATGGAATCCCTGCAAGGAATTCGTAACGTGCACAGAGGCACCAGAATCAATCCACCAAGAATTTATAGGAAAATCAGCATAAAATGCTTCATCAACAAAAGTGATTTCATAAGTACCTTTCTTGGCGAGCCATTTCAGCCATCTAGGACAATCATCTTTGAAATGGTCCTTTGACTGACAAAAGTAACATTCACCACTTTTCTTCTATTCATTTGAGCTCCCAGGTCCTGAAGCGTTTTTAGGCGCCTTAGGATGATGTGGGTGCTGTGGCTTCTGTGGCTTCTGATAAGGGGAGTAGGTTTGCTCCTTCTTTCCCTTTCCTTTGTAGCCACCTCTATTTCTAGAGGGACCAGCCTTATTTGAGGAGCCGATTTGATTCACAAAATCAGTAGCCCCCTGAGCCTTGATCCTCTCTTCCTCCTGTGAAACATTAGCGATCAACTCGCTCATGGTCCACTTGTCCTTAATGGTGTTGTAGTTCACCTTGAAAGCTTCAAATTGCTTGGGAAGAGACATCATAATGTAATGGACAACAAAACCATCAGAAATAGCCATGTCCATTGTCTTAAGTCTGGCAGCAATATTGATTATGGTCATAATGTGCTCACGAACATTCCCAGTACCATTGTACTTAGTGTTCATGAGCCTGTGCATCAGTGTGGTAGCATAAACTTTAGAGGACCCTTTAAAGTGATCCTCGATGGAGGACAAATAGTCCTTTACCCTTTCCTTTTCAGGGATTGCTCCCCTTATGGCCTCATTGATGGAGTTTTTCATCACAGCAAGTGAAACATGGTTAGACCGCTCCCACTTCTCAGCATTAGTTTTATATTCCTTCATTTTGTCATCATAATTATCCTCCCCTTCAGTAGGAGCGACAGGCTCATCGAATCTGAATGCGTAGTCCAGATCCAAAAGCTGAAAAGTCGTCATAAGTGTAAACTTCCATTTCTGGAAGTTACTACCATTAAGTGGCTCAATTGCATTAACATGAGCGGAAACAGAAGCAGCTGAAAAATATAAAATTTACATTAGGAAAAGCGCATAATTAATTTGTATGATAGTTAACCTCACATTGGTGCGATTAACAACATGCTCATAAGACTTTTTCGCATCACCGTTGGGCAGAAACGAAAAATTTAACATAATTTATGTCATGCAATTACAATTAACGTTGGTCAAAGAGTAACAGCATGGCAAAATTAAACATAATAAAATAAACATAATTGATGACATGCAATTACAATTAACGTTGGTCCAAAAGTAATAGCATGTCAAAATTAAACATAATCCTCTAATTGAATTTCTCGTTGGTTCCTTTCAATTAGGGGCATGACATCAGGCAGCAGAAAAAAACATAATATTTTTCAGCAGCTTAAAGACATTATATAGTAATATTTTCATGAGCGTCATCAAGTAATCATTAATCATACATGAGATAAAACCATAAATACATGAAATATATATTGAAAATAAAATCCATCAGCGTGAAATATACACCATAAACAATTTCATGTAAATATACCTAAATATATGCATGAAATAGATGCTGAAAAAATAACATCATGCGCTGCTGGGCCAAAAACCCAACAACCCCCGCCCTTTTTTTCGGCCCGTGAGCTAGCCTTGCGGCTCCACCAACCTTGCCTGTGGCCGCCATAGGCCCAAAACTCACGTGCGTGGCCCAAAAAATGCAGCGCCCGGCCTCAGCCACCGCGCGGCCCACCTTATGCGCCCGGCCCATGGCCTCCACCGGCCCATCAGCCCCCACCGAAAAAAACATCTGAGCCCTCCGATCAAAATCAACGGTTGAACTCACAAGCGGAGGGGATAACACCCCAAAACCTAACCCTAGATGCCAAAACACTGCCTCCACCCGAAAATCACGGGCACAGGCGGCGGCAACCCGCGCGGGGCGACGGCGGCGCGTGCTCCCGCGCGGAGGATGAGCGGCGCAGGGGGCGAAAGGCATCGGCGGCAGCGCCCTCGAGGCCGGCGGCGGCGCAGAGCAGCGAGCGGCGGCTCCGCGCGATGCGACGGCAAGCGGCAGGTGACCCCGAAGCGGCGCGCGGCACGAGCGGGGAACCGGCGGCGGCCGGGCACGCAAAACGGAGCAGTGGCGGCGGCAGCCCCTAAGCAGCGCGGCGGCAGTGGCGGCGGCCCAAAGAGGTGACACGCCGGCAGCGGCCGCGCCCAAAAGCCGTAAGCCCCTAACCTTTTTTTTTGTTTGCTTGCCGCCGATCCAAAAAATCCAATTGAGTGATTGGGGATTTTCTTAGGGTTTACATGATTTGGGGGTTCTAGGGTTCGTGATTCATCATAAACTGGGAAAAGACTTTAGGATTTGCATAAAATTTTGGATTCCCCTCCTTCTAACATGCTGCCCGAGCCCAACATCAACCCTAATTTGAACCAAAACTCTAGATTCGAGACATAAACATGCGGCTAGGGTTCTAGGAAAACTAGCAGCGGCTCTGATACCAAATGTGGGTTCCTTAATCATCATGCATGTCATTATCTGCTAGTCTAGCATCTAGAACACCTAGGCTTAAGGGAGTTAGGGGATGACTTACGGTCGCCGATGAATGCCATGAGCGAAGACCCGTGCCTGCGTGATGCAGGCGTGAGGTAGAGTCGGTGAAGACCACAGTGTCGCCGGTGTACGGGTGTTGCCGGCGGAGTCCTGCAGAGGCGGCGGAGACGGCCTTCCCGTTGCTGGCAGTGCGTAATAGATCGGGTCTTGATTATGGTTTGTACGGGGTTTTGAGTCTCACGGGATTGGAACGGCGTAACCCCAACGTGAGGCCAGAACCCCCCCTTTTATATTGCGCTGCGCAACGGGGGACCGTAACCAAAATTGGTAAGGCACCCCCGATCAGGGCGCTGAAAATCAGGGACGTGGATTTCCCCACGTCCTTCCTTTTCTGGCCGTTTTGGCTTAGATCAATATCCAACATGAACATCCGCATAAACTTGTTACAGAAATGGTCGCAGACAGATCCTAATCCCCTTCAACTTTGATTGTGCAATGTGAACAATGTAGAAATTTAGGTCCTCTTAGCTAGGTTCATGCACTTAATTAGCTTTGTATCGCACCATTTTAGCACACAGGTGGGGTATGAAATCCTAAAATGTAATAGCATTCTGGATCTCTCGCTGTCCCTGCACAGATTCATGTGCTCATGCATGTTCATTTAAACTTTGTAACTTGAGTTCACTAGGAGCCTCTTCGGAACTGTCCCCGGGCTTGCACCTCTACATCGTACACGCAACAAGAACTATATTTTGTGCTTTCTAAACAAACTCAGGGGTACTTGTTCGTGGATCGAGTGCTATAGCGACAGAGGCATACCATGCGGCTAAGGTGTAACATCCTAATTTTCAAAGCTTTTTTAAGCTTTTAAAATAAAAATAATCATTTGGATTTTTCTAGAATTAATTAAAGTTTGAATAGAAATTTATTAATTAAAAGGATTTAATGTGACTAAATTAAACTTTAATATTTACTGAAAGTATTTTATTTGGGTTCCTTGAGTCTCAAGGATTTTTCTCGAGTTATTTGCTATTTTTTTAGAGCTCAATTAAAATTCTAGCAATTTCTAGAATTAGAAAACCTATTTAAAATTTCATAAAGGCCTTGGGCTGAAACCCTAGCTGGCCCATCTTCTCTCTGGCCCAGCCCACCAGCCTAAGCACGTTTTTGCCACGCGTATTGCATACGACGTCGCGCGACCGTTGGATGAGTGACACGTGTCGGCCATCCGTGCACGCTCCTTCGCCTGTGTCGTTGTATCTTGGCCATTCCGCTCTCCCTGTGCGACTGATAGGTGGAGCCCACCTGTCAAGCTGTCGTCTCCGAATGGGACTCCATCATCATGTCCGCTCGGGACACTGTAGTGTCGCTGCTCGTCATGTCCGCCTTGGACTCCTCGGCATCTGTGTATAAAAGTCGCGCCACCCCTCGATCTCCGTGTCCCGTAGCCTCTCGCTCTCGCTGTGCCTCGCCATTGTCCTCATCGAGCTCAGGCACTAGAGTTCATTTGTGCCACTGCTTTCATCTTCAATGCTGATGAGGTTGTCATCTTTGCTGTTCGTCATCCTTGTTAGTTAGCAGTCCGCCGCCGCTCGCCAAGCCATCCTTGCCACCGGTGAGTCCACCGCCGAGCGGGTCTTTCCTCTCCCGTCCTGTGCCACCGTCTCGCCAGTCAGTCCCCCTCGTTCGTCGCACCAAGCATCACCTCGGTTCACATGCTGTCCATGTCACATTGCACCCGTGTCAGTCGACGTTTCGAATTCTTCATGGAACAAGTCTATTGTGCGCCGTCTCACTAACGCATGCGGCCCACAAGTTAGCCACACTGTTCTATGAGCCGAGTCCATAGTAGACTAGTCTTTCTATGCATCGAGTCCATATCATGGTAGAATTTTCGATTTTTAGCCTTTTTCTTTCGATTAGATTTTCGAAGAGCCCGTTCTCCTTCGTCATAGCTCCAATTAACCCGATTATTTTTCCTAAATTTATGTAAAATTAAGCTCTATCTTTTAATTCTAGTTTTGAGGTTTTTGGAGTTCATTTGGTTTTTATTTGATTTTATTTGTGCTTTGTTCTGTTTTCTTTCTCGTTAAATAACGCCTTCGAAGGAGCACAAGCAGGAACCAAAGATCAAGAAATTGGTAACTGAGCAAGGTTAAGGCAAGTCATATCTTTTAATCATGTTGAACTTATTATTTTCAAATCTATTATGTATTATTTTGTTTTAAATTATTATGCATCGCTATTTTATTATAAAACCTTTGTATTAGTAGTTAATGACATATTTGGTTAATCCATATTTTGATAATTTGAATACCATGATTCCATTATCACTGTAGGATGGATATTTGTCTAGTGATATAATATTAGTATCTACTTAGGTTGTACTTCTAGTATACTTAGCCATACTTTTAGTTACGTTGGGCTTATCATCACATGTGATCAATTAATTAATTTTGACTTAACGAGATATTGAATCATTGTGGTTAGTCACAAATATAAAATTTATGTACCATGGCATGGATAGTGTTATTGGTTGTGGTTATATAAAATAGTTTTTACTTGGGCGAAGTAAAGAGGGTGCAATAACACACTAGGATGTGGATGTTTCGCCTGGGTAATGTCTAAAGACTTAACTTTGTGCGTCATTGATCTGAGCTTTATTGTACAACCACATGTCCAGTATGAGATAGATCTGGCCGATTAATTTATGATGTTTCAATTTCGGTTCTGTCAATGAGATGAATGTGGTTTAGCCTTTGCTATGGATCCACATTGGTACAAGAGAGGGCAATTATTAACTAGGGGGTTTATCTACTCAAAGAGAAAACCTTAGCGGGTGGAACTGGGTTGAGATTAAGCATTATAAAAACCTTGTCATGATTTCTCCACCGCACACCAAAGGAAGTGTGTTAATGGCATAGCAATATGAGATTATCATGTCTTGTGGGTAAAATTGTGCAACCTCTGCAGAGTGTAAAACTATTCGAATAGCCGTATCTCCGACCATGGCCGAGGGATAGGTTTTTCATAAAATCTTGGTTTGGTTGAGAGTAAGTTGTTCAGGAAATAAATGGTTAATTCGCTTGTGGTTCATACAATCCTTTGATTCATTAATTATTTATACATGTCCTTTCCAAAATTATATTTTTAATTAATTAATTTTATTTAATTTAAATTATTGCTTTATGAAAATAACTATTCAACCACCATTTGGTAAGCTTTGTATACTATATTACATCTTTGTTACAAACGACTTGCTGAGTACTTTATGTATTCACGGCTATATCCATATTTGCTCAGTTGCTGAAGAAGAGCTAGATCAGACAGAGGAATTTGGAGATTTCTTCGATGACTTCGCAGATTAGGACTTTGCTTCCCAATCGATTACCTGTGAGCTTGTCGAGTGATCTTGGTGTTTATCTTTTGTTTTTCGCTGCAAGTTTCTTAAGCCTTTCAGATTATTATCTGTAAATTTGGCTATTATCTGTAAGTTTCTTAGTAAATCATGATATGATTGATATTTCATCTATATTTACACTATGTGCACTAGCGTAATTCTAAACTAGTGCAGAATACATAGGAGAATCCGGATTTTCTGATTCGAGTCTCTACATAAGGGATCTGCGACTAGGAATCCGAGTTTCTCAGCTGCTTAGCAACATGACATACACGCAAGAATGGAGTGGAGGAAAGAAATTACTATATGGTGGAATGGCAGAAGACTATCTCTAGCAACAAGCTTAGGATGCCTTCATGCCAGACCCTAACTACGATGCTGGCATGGCACCATTCCCGATGCCTCCCAATCCTACTGCTGTGATCTGAAGAAAGTGGTCATCAAGTCTTGCAATGCTACAGTCGAAACGTCAGATTGATTCCCACGGATGGTGTAGTATGGTATAGGGATATGTATCTCCCTTCTCTCTAGTAAGTTGTTTTCTCTGAAATCTTCAGGCAAGTGTTTGCCATGTTTAATGCTACTTTTATAGAAGAGTAGCCTTCAAGGGCTGCAGCCACGTATTTGAGCCGGCCGTTCATGAGCTGTACTGCCACTAAACATTCTGATCAACTATATTATGAAATCTGAAATATTAATTCAGTTTTGTATACCAATGCATCATTTTAAACTGATACTGTAGTTTATTTGGTTTACTACATTTGCGGTTAAGGAAACGTCTTAGCCAATCAACTTACATAGTGTTTTGAATCAGCATTACCTTAGCCCCAAACACTTCATCAAATACATGAAACTGTCCAAAGGTAACAACAACAAAAAGAATGAGCTAGCTACAAGTACATGTCTACACAAAGGCTTTCCTTTCCTCCTATGGAGCAAATGCAGGAGAGATTAGATTAGTATCCTGTGATGTCAGTTCAGACAACTACATTTGTTTCTTTTTACATGTAAGTGTTTTTGTACTTACGTAAACAAAAACATAAAAGATCGTTGGAAAAAAAATCTGATTTGCACCGAATAATATAGCAATTCATAACATTAGCTATGCATAAAAAAGACAACATGAATGACAAAAAATAAATTTCGACGTTCATCGATAACGTTGCCATCAACGCTCCGCTACCAACACTGGCTGACTCGCAACACTGAAATCTGTCCGACAGGCAACATTGAAATGAATCCATCGGCTACTCGTCAAGTTCTTGTAACAGACAAAAAAATAGAGGAATAGAAGCAGTGGAAATTACATGTTTTAGTGATGAAAGGCAGAGAGAAAGCCATTTCTGTGTCAACGGTAATGGTACAATTAAGTCTGCGACTATTATGATGAATACCGGAAGAATAATCCATCTCCAGCCGATCATCATGGTGATGTTACTCGGCAGGGATTACACTGGTGGCACAGTTGCAATTCCTGATGCTTTCCAGTCCTATGACGTCTATGTGGGTTTCAACAACATTACAAAAACAATTCCAACTTAGTGCAAAACTTGTGTACATGACGTGGTATGCGCCGATATGTACCTAAGATTGAGCTCATCTCCTTGCTCCCCTCAGGTAGGCCGGCTGGCTTCTTTGTGAATTGTGACCCCCCCCACCCCCCCTCCATCTTTTCTCCCTCTTATATAGGAAGAGTAATGTGTGATTTGATGCAGTGCAAGTGAAACAACCATGCAGGGCTGCTTTCATGCGGTTTAGTACTGCCTTGAGGAGCACATGGGGCATTAGTAGTGTAATGGAGTGAGCATTCCCTCATTGAACAGGCTCCCAGATAGAATCCTTTTTTTTATCAAAAGAGTTCCGGCAAAAAATTACTTTCACTACTACAGAAAAGGTCATCACAGACGGTTCAAAAACGTCATCACAGACGGTTTTGTGAACCGTCTGAAATTATGGGTCAGTGATAATACGAGGTCATCACAGACGGTTTTCAAACCGTCTGTGATGCAAATATCACAGACGGTTTTATAACAAAAACCGTCTGTGATAGTTATAATCACAGACGGTTTTTAGTTAAAAACCGTCTGTGATATATAGTTATCACAGACGGTTTTAAGTTAAAAACCGTCTGTGATATATAATTATCACAGACGGTTTTTAGTTAAGAACCGTCTGTGATATGTATAAATCACAGACGGTTTTTAACTAAAAACCGTCTGTGATATTGCCTTCTACTCCTAAACATATTTCTGTTTATTGGCTAGCCTCGGGAAATGCTAGACATACCCTTTGAAACAAGCAGATCAATATGTACATGTATATATCCAATTCATATCTCAATTCATTTCACAAACATAAAACATCCATTTTTATTAATATTAGAGCCTACCATTACAATATTCCAAAACAACGAGCAGATTACACAATAAGAACAACGAGCATATTACACAACAAGAACAACAAGAACAACGAGCAGGTTACACAACAAGCAAAGATCCTCTATGCCTTTGACGCCCACCATCCTTCTCGCCCCTGATGCAACGCATGAGCTGGATGTCTTTGACGTCCACTATCATCGCCGTAGACTTGTGCGTCGTCTGCATGGATGTGGACAGCAAGGAGGAGGACAGCAAGGAGGAGGAGAACAGCAAGGAGGAGGAGAACAGCAAGGAAGAGGACAACAAGGAAGAATAGACCAGCAAAGAGGCTGAGTTTGGATTATATTTATAGGGGAGGGAGAGGCAGGAGTTCGAAATTTTTTGGCGCCGAGACAGAGAGGTAGAGCTACGATCCGTGGGGTGAGGTGCAGGATCGACTGGCCCAGCTGTCAGATTATTATAGACGGTTCTACATATAGAACCGTCTGTGATGAATGAATATCACAGACGGTTCTACATATAGAACCGTCTGTGAATTAGAGCACACAATTTTATATACCGATGTAATACAAACAACTAGTATGAAAAGATAAAATAGCAATGTTCTATATGACTTATATATACTCATTTGAAAGGTTTCAACGAGATCTACAACTTTGCAGTTAAAGAAAAATCCAAATTCCGAAAATAAGACCAAGAAAAAGGGCAAAAACAGAAACAAAAAACTTGCGACGCAGGTTTAGGTCCAAAGATGGCCGATTTTCGGGGTCTTGGAGGGCGACTGGCGCAAGCTGGTCGTTTTTTTGGATCGGGCTCGTCGTTAGCTTTCCAACGAGTACAAGAACGTCGAAAACGGACACCGTATGCAAAAGTTATGCCCGTTTTACTGAAAGTGTCTCAAAACTGAACCATACTCGGACTTAAGCGGGAAAATATGAAATTTTGAGGGATTGCAAGGCGGGAAACGTATCACAGACGGTTTTTATTATAAAACCGTCTGTGATACTATAATATCACAGACGGTTCAGCGGTAAGAACCGTCTGTGATACTCCTTTTTCCCGCCACAAATACCACAGACGGCCTCCAAATTAAAACCGTCTGTAATAGTGTAAATCACAGACGGTTTCACAAAACCGTCTGTGATTTGGCGTCTACTATTAGGCCTTTTGTAGTAGTGTTTGTTGGGCATCTCCATCACATCAATTCAAGCTCATAGTGTAGTTTCATTTAGCCGACAACATTTTGAGCAGAACTATGCTAAAAGGAAATGTCTCATCAAACTAGACCTGGTTTGACCTAGCATTAGTTTAACCATAAACACTTCATCAGGTACCTGCAATGAGCCCGACTGTGTAATCTGTAAAGTGCTCCGTCCTCCCTCCTTTTTTTTTATTGGAAGGGCTACTAGGTGTCACAAGTTCAGATCAATGCCTTTTATATTTGTGTAATTGTGAATAATTTCCAGCAGTTATATGGCATGTTGGTCAAATATTTTGCCAAAAAAAAAGCTTTGTCTAATTCGTGTATTCATACTTGAGCTTGTCATGATCAGTCCAATAAATATTCACCAGGAACATGGAGTAGATGTCTGCAGAAAGGATTCGAAGGATTACCCGTTCTCTTTCCAAGCGTTTCTCAGAGAAGGGACTTATCTAAACACATAACCAAATTTAGTAGTTCGGCAATAAGAGAGAACTACATAAGGCAGTTGTTACGAAGGCTTTATAACTAGAGTAGCCGCGCAATTGCACGGCTAGTCTTATAATTTTCTTTATTAGCTCAGATCTCTGGTACATAATTTGTCTCCTTTCTGACAATTTTATATTGAATTTTCTATAGAAAATCTCTTTTTAACTTCTTTTTAAACAAGAGGTATTCGGTTATATACGATCAAAATGTGTCTACTTTAGAAATGTACTATCCAAAAAACCGGTTCACTTTAATACCACCAAAATTTCTCCAAATTCGCCATTATACCACTTTGTTAGGGAAGGCATCCAACTGCCGTTAACTCCCATTCCTACTACTTCACTGCTGTTTGCCAGTAACGTTTATAATGGAGGTTTAACAGAACCAAGGATAAACAAAAGATGTATGCATTGCATATAGAGAAAAATGATAGAGATAGAGAACAGTAAAATCATGCAGACAACGCAGACGAATAACTGATTGATAAATCAGAATGATTAACTAGAGAAAAGATCAGCCGGAAGAAATTAGCATATTCTCAGCATACAACAATCATAAAAGCATAAATTGTGACAAAGCATTTGACAATCAGAAAATTGAGAGGAAGTATCCATGTTTGAAAGAAGAGCCTGTATCATGATTTTTTCAATTGCAGTTGCAGTGCTGTGTTTGCACGGTCGGCGAAGGCGAGTCGAGGCGTGAGTGCGAGCGAAGTGTGGTGGGCGGGAGTGGCTTGGTGCGGGCGTGACGCAACTAAGTTGGGCGTTGGTAAGCACGGCATGGCATAGCAGGCGTGCGAGCGCACAACATAGTACGATCAGTGCGGTGGAAGAGGGAGAGAGGAGGTGGGTCGGTGGGGAGTTGGGCTGATAGGCCCGGGAGAAAAGGAGGGAGTGGGTTGTGGCCACAGAGAAAAGAGTTGGGTCGACCCGATTTAATTTCTAATTTTTGATTTGTATTTCCTTTTTTATTTGAATTTGGATTTCGGTTTTCAATTTGAATTTCATTCTTCTGATTGCTTTCAATTTCTCAGGGAATTTACCCTAGGTTTAAATTTGGCTATTATTTTATTTATTCTTTCCTTTTTTATTATTAATAATATTATTAATTATATTTATTGTGTATTTATCCTTATTTTATTTTGCATAACACAAATTTCGGAAAAGCTCAAATAAATTCTAGGAAATCCGAATGTCAATGAAATGTATTTAAAATTTTTAAAATTATCATATTTTCGAACATCCAAAATTTGGGATGTCATATGCCAATTCAAACATGAATGCATACTTTGATCTCCTTCGTTCTTGAATATCTTATAGACTTCGGTTTGCATGTCTTAAGTCTGTCTCATGCACGGAGCACATCTCTTCAAGTGCTTCCCTGATCATCTATAGATAATTTGATTAATGTGGCAGCTGACCAACTGCCATCTACTCCATTGTCGAGGATCTTGCCTTTGTCATGCTTGATCTGCAGGAAGAAACGCATGAGAGGTGAGAGACATGTTTAACGAAACCAACATTGCTGTAGTCAGACCCCAAACAGAACCCAACTTTTCCACTTATATCCACTCTTAAAGAATGATGAACATACCTGTACTGATTCAGCAAAGGCAGCACACCGAGTAGCTCCTATCAGAGGGTGATCTGCTAGCAGAAAGCAAACACTATACCATTCAAATGTTTCCATAAACTAGGAGCCAGCATCACATAACACAAATAACAAAAGCATGGTATAGAAGGGTGAAAGTACCCGGCAAATGGTCTGCGGAACAGGAAGCTGCCCAAGCAGAACAGCTCGCGGATTCAGCGTGGAGCTTTACTTGCTGTTTTGCTGCATTTCCTAATACATCCCAGTCCTAGTTCTTCATTGTACATATCTACTTAGTGGCCATCATGTTCCACTTCCATGACCAAAGAACCTTAAGGTTAACTTGTGCACTTATATATGTTGATATGTATGTTTATGCCCTCTCTTCACATCCTTTCTCTCCACAAGTAAGCTGATTTCTCTCAAATCTTAAAAGTACCTCCCTTCTCTCGTCCCATTTATAGAGAAGAGTACGTAGCGTCTTAAATTTGATCAGGTGCTACCAGCAACCACATGGTTGGCACTTGGTGTACTGAGCCAAAGGCTGCACTCAACTTCATATTAACTGCGTCCTGAAGCCGTCTTGCAAATTGCTAAGCTACTATTTGGATTTTTGTTGAATGCCTGACATGCCGGATCGACGCACAGGGTTGCCATAGGCCCATAAGCATGAATCCATGACGACATGATCTACCGACTACTGGGGAGTACAATGTTTCTGCAAATTTTGATCGAAGATGAAAATTTCACTTATATTAATAGTGCCCCGCTTGGTGCACGGTGCTAAAATGAACATTAATATACCTCTGGAATCTAGTTTTGAAATTTGAAGAGGACCGTCCGAACTATCACAACTTGTAAAGTTTGGCACAAAAATTGATTGGTAAAGAATGAACCCAATTGGCAATGGACAATACCTTATTCAAGAGAAGTAGAAAACGTCGACATACATTTCAATCTTGGTACAGATTCAAACATTATCTTTTAATGTATACTGTCGGTCTAGTAGTAGAACCGACCACTGTTTGACAAAATATCTTCCGGCCCAAAGTATCTATACCCGAAATTATCTTCCATAGAAATGGACAATGACAATACTGTCCAAGAATTCAGCTGCACAAACAAATACCTCCTAAGGACCAGTGATCTGCCACCGACACCAGACGACCACATGCAACATTGAAAATAGTCCATCAGCTTGGTTTCAACCATCACGCGACACATGGGAGGAAAGGAATTGGACAGTACATGAACATCCGAACGGAAGAGGGAGAGAGAGCCATCTGCAGTACACCCAGTGTTTTACCGAATGGCAGGTGGGCTTACATGATTATGTATCCCTGTGTTTCCCAATGTCTCCTAGTGCTACAGTATCCACTATGTAGTTGCTGTCGATTTTCACAGGTTGTTGCTAAGGAACCTTCAGAGATTAATTTGGTGCTGAGATGGTATGTATGGTGTGATAGGATACTAATTCTGTACCGATATGCATATCTCCTTTCACTTTCCTCCCATCAAGTGAGTTGGATTCTTTGGCATTTTGAAGAACCACTCTCTGATCTATTCCTAGTTGTAAGGGGAGTACTGTCTTAAATTCGATCTGGTGCAACAAGCACGCAAAGGCTGCAGCCATGGGGCACCAAGGTGAGTTGAGCACAAGATAAAGTGGTGGTCCAATTGAGAGAGTGCATGAGGCAGTAGTATCCTGTGATGTTTGCTTAAACAACTGATTTATGGCGAGTTGCAGAGGTGCAAGAAATTTAATAAGTTTTGATCATTTTCGCATTGATCCTTTGTGAACACGCAAATTTCCATTACTGTAGTGATTAGTGAATCACATCTATTTAGCAGTGTGCATCAGCCTATCCTCTACGCCATCTCATACAGGTTGGTACATAGTATGTTAATATGGATGGGAAAAACCGTGCAGGTAATTAGAGTATAATATAAATCATAAAGTTGTGATTAAATTAGGGATCTCTTAGTATCTTAGTGGATTTATGTTCTCATTCATATTTCATTTTTTTGTGGAGTTAGGGCCTGTTTGGATGGACTAGGACTAGTTGTTAGCTAGGACTAGTTGTTAGCTGACTAGTAGTTAGCTGGCTAAAGATTTGCCCATTCCTGTTTGGATCCAAGGACTAATAAGTACTACTATCTCAGTACAAAGTCTGTTATACCCCTGAGCCTCTAGCGCTGGGAGGGTTGGCGTGGGTATCGGCGTCTTTTTTCCATCCGGCTGGTCCTTTAGCCCTCATTAGCTGGGTTTGGCCAACTAGTTGGCTAACAACTAGTTGGGGTTTTGGCTAAACTTTAGCCCACTGATTAGCCCACAAGGACTAAAAATTAGCAACTAGTTGTTAGCCCATGGGATCCAAACATACCCTTAATAACTTAGAGGATCGAAAGCTCCGGATTCTTACGAACTGTTGCCTGATGGGCACTTATCATTGAAATTTGTTGTTCTAAAAAAACAATGAAATTTGTTCCCTGTTAAGAGCAACTCCAAGAGATTAGTCAAAAGAAGTATCTAAATTTAATGATTTAGCTATTCTCTAAAATGAATCTCACCCAAAAAAACTAGACTACTCCAACAGGCTATCTAAACTGGGACTCTCCATATTCAAACCTGCCACGTCATCAGGACCTTTCGTCTTTTCGGATCCATCGCGAAGACCTCGTCGTCCGCTCGGCCAGGCTTTCTCACGTCGTCCTGGCCGCTGGTTCCAGCCGCCGTAGACTCGTCCAGCCACGCGGGTGCAGCCTCGACGACGCCCTGTGCTGCATCTGGGTAGGGGAACTGCGGTGGCTGGCCGGCGTCTGAGAAAGGGATCTGCGGTGCCTGGCCACCGACCCCTCTGTTCTCCATTCAATCCAAATCCACAAGGTCATCGCGCTAGGGATCTGCGGTGCTTGGAACACGAGGATGCGGCAGCAGGGACATGGCGGCGCTTGTAGGGGGAGCGGGCGCCGGGCGGAAGATGCGTGCGGGCAGCGGAAGAGGCCCTGCGAGCTAGCGGCGGAAGGAGCCCTGCGAGCCGGCGGCGGAAGCAGCAGAGGCGCGCAGAAGAAGAACTAGAGGGCGCGCGGTGAGTCGCGTACGCGTGGGAATGGGGCGCAGCGCGCGGGAAGGAAACGCCGACCGCGCCAAGAGGCTGGATAGCGAGCGAGGCAGGCTATCCAAAAATAGAGAGCAAAGGAGGAGGGATGGAGAGCTACTAAATTTGGAGAGTCATTTACAGAGTCTATTGGAGACGTTTTTTCTCCAATAATAGCCAAATTTACCTTTAAAAAACGATTTAGCTCTCCTCTTGGAGTTGCTCTTAGGAGGCAATTAACCAATTTTAATCTTGTTTGCTGTTGCTTGGGGCACATCCTTATCAAGAATCAGATTATGCCGCAAGCACCTCAGGGGGTTCGTGATCTCTATTTATAGTACGAAGGCTTACAAGATTACATCTGTTACAAGATAGCTTGAATTACAGATAGAACTCGGTTTGAACCGAGACTTCCTAGACAATCTACAGTTCTTCCAACTGCAGCTCAGGAGTTCGTTGCCGTGACGACCTGGGCTAATCTACAATGCCGAGAGTCCGTTTTTCCTAACAGGCCCCCTCAATCTCAACCAGGCACGAGTTGTAGATTGTACTGTATCCGTGAGAAGGACTCACGCGGCAAAGCTTTGGTGAAGATATCAGCTACCTGATCCTCGTCAGATATGAACCGAACTTCCAATGCTCCTGCTGCAACCTGTTCTGTTGCAAAATGAAAATCAACTTCAATATATTTTGTTTGAGCATGGAAAACAGGATTGGCGGTGAGATATGTTGCACCAAGATTATCACACCACAGTAAAGGAGCTTGATCCTGAAAAACTCTTTGAGCAATGACTGCAACCAAATCAACTCGGCCGTCCCATTAGCAAGAGCCTTGTACTCAGCTTCGGTACTTGACCGTGAAATAGTGGGTTGTTTCTTTGCACTCCATGAGATCAAGTTGGGACCAAGCAAGATGCAAAGCAGTAGACCGCCGATCATCTAGACAACCTGCCTAGTTGGCATCGGTGAAAGCACTGAGTAGTCTCGACTCTGATTTTTGAATCTTCAAACACGTAGTTGTTATTCCCTTAAGAAACCACATAATCCTTTTCACCGCCTTCCAATGGATGCCAATAGGACTTTGCAGGAAGTGACACTTTATTAACCCAAAAAGAGATATTAGTTGAAGGGCACCTATAGGACCGATAGCAGCAACTAGAGAGGGTTGAATAGGAGCCAATTACACTATCAAATGTCTTTTGAAAATCTTTTTCCAAAAGTGAAATCAAATATCTTCATTCTAATAGCTATATGAAGCTACTACAGAAATCCACATTACAGACGGTTCAGAAACGTCATCACAGACGGTTTTCTGAACCGTCTGAAATTATGGGTCAGTTATAATCCAAGTTATCACAGACGGTTTTTGAACCGTCTGTGATTATGCGATATCACAGACGGTTTTTCAGTAAAAACCGTCTGTGATTATCCGATATCACAGACGGTTTTGTACTAAAAACCGTCTGTGATTATCCGATGTCACAGACGGTTTTTAGAAAAAACCGTCTGTGATATCGGATAATCACAGACGGTTTTTAGTACAAAACCATCTGTGATATCGGATAATCACAGACGGTTTTTACTGAAAAACCGTCTGTGATATCGCATAATCACAGACGGTTTTTACTGAAAAACCGTCTGTGATATCGCATAATCACAGACGGTTTTTACTGAAAACCCGTCTGTGATACTCCTCCCCCCAGCAGAATATATTTCTGTTTATAGCTAGCCTCAGGAAATGCTAGCCATGCCCTCTGAAACAAGCAGATAATCACAGACATAAACATATACAACTCACACATCTCATTTCATTTCAGATACATTTCACATCTCAATTCATTTCACAGACATAAAACATCCAATTGACAACGCACTTCATTTCACAAACATAAAGCATCCATTTCGCAAATCAATTCATTGAGTTGAAATAAAATATCCATTAACAAATACACAATTGTAAAAGATCTACACTGTATTTGCACTTAGAATTACAATAAAAAATCATTCTGGGCAGTGGAACTCTCCATCTGATCTTACGACTTTTGACCACAAAAACCAAATGAGCTCTCCTCGAATTTTTGCAAAATCCGGCTGTGTCAATGCAGATGTAGAGATGGACGCAGCCTGTCGATAGGAATATCAACGCGCGCATATATAAAACTGACATGTATGAAATAAATGTGGGAAGATTGACAAACCTTAGAATTAGTGATCTTGGTGGAATCGAGGGGTAGTCTCATATGGTGGCACATGTAGTATCCACATGTGTTGCCCGGCTCCTGCTGGTGGCACTGCAAAAAATATAATGTGTTAAATCAAGTGGCATTACTACTATGTGTTGTATATGATTAATTAATGTGTAGCTAGCGAATACCCGAAACTTGCGATCATGTTTCAAGGCCTTGGCTCCTGTCGTCGAGTCACGTGTTTGTTGAACGTATGTGGCGAACGACCTTCGTTATTCGAAAAAGTTAGATTAGTTATTCGGAAGGAAAGAAAGAGTACAATGTACAATGTACGTACCTATCGAGTATTCGGGCGATAGCTGTGTACTTGGATTTGTTCTTACTTAGAGAATCAAGGTATATAGCCTTGTTCCATTTTGGTATAATTACAATTAAAATCCAATGGAACTGCTCACTGTATGGCATAAGAACAAATTCCTTATCTTGGTGAGCCAGCAGTGATTTTGTAATATAGTCCTCGACGAAGGATGCATTCTCGATGATGGTATCAATGGCGACCAAGCGTGGGTCCAGGAAACCAATTTGTGATTTCGATGATCTAGCTTCGATCAGCATGAATCTATATATAACATAGGAAAGCAACAAATTGTGACATATATCGGTATTACGTGAACAGAGACTGTGATTGTGCAGACTTACAGCGTCCAGCATCGAACGAGTGAGGCGTCGAGAGCGTTGAGCGTGAAAAGGTCAAATATATCGTCAAAGGTCACCGCGAAGACACATTCCTGAACTTCGTGCAAGAAATGTTCCGGCTTGAATTTGACAGTTATACCTGAGCGCCGTTCTGCCGCTGGCTTATTGGACTCTTCCATATACCAAAGGTGGAATCTTTGGCAACCAAGTCCTAGTTTTTGGAGCTCTTCCTGGACTACCATCGGCTGACCTAGCACGAATTTGCGGGCCAATGGCATGGACGGGAAATCGTCACCATCCTTCGTCTTTGATTTGCCCTGGCCACTGCCTCGAGTGTGGGTCGACTTTATGCTAGTCGACTGTAATGGTATAGACGGTGCAAGTTGGTCTGGCGAGAATAGCACCCGTGGAGATAGCACCGGTGCAAGTAGCTGTGGTTCGCACTGCCCGTGTGGAGATGGCACCAGTGCAAGTTGCTGTGGTTCGCACTGCACTTCTGGTCCTGCCACCGGTGAAGAAGCCTCCAGGGAGATGTCGGTTTTGGGCCACTGGATGAATGTTCCAATGGTCTGTCCTAGATTCACGATCTCGTCGTTGGGGGGCTTCGGTAGCGGGACCACCTCAAAATTGGCATACACACCATCCACATTAACTTTTGCGAAGCTTGGCGCTAAAGCTTGACCGTGCACCATGGCCCCGATACCAGACGAATATGCCTGGCCCCAAGCAGCGTACAAGGGAATGGAGCCATATCTCACTTGGAGCCTGCATGTCGTAGGCTCCTACATAACGATACAAAATTAGCTACTCGAATAGGCCTACCAATGGAGCAAGCATTCGAGAGGTAATAATTATTACCAGGATGTCGTCCACAGGAAATTTGGACTGGGTTTGCGTCGGATTGGACGCGCAGCTACTCGGATGGTTGTGCGGGCTAGCTAGCACAGGAGCGGCGGTGGCGGCCTGCTGACTTTCTGTCTGTTTCCGCACCTCATCTCTGATTATATCAGCCATCGAACCCAGTATCTCCTCTTTAAGAGATGCCTTGAGCTCTTCTCGTAGCTGTGCGTCACGCTCGGCTTTGTTTCTCTTCCTGCGCCGATACATGTCGGAGTCATCTTGGAAACCATGTTTCCAAGGAACGTAAAGCCCAAGGCCTCTCGTACGGCCCGGGTGCTCCTTGTTTTCCAGGGCCACGGAGAGCATATCATTCTCCCTTGTTCCCTGGAATGATCCCAGGGTAGATTGAAAACTCAGCTCTTCCTGCAAGAGCACGACATGTCATTTCAATTCGTACGAAGTTGTGGAGTAATTACAAGCTACGTAGTTCGATCGATATCTTACCAGGCGCTCGGTCACTTGCTGGTCTGAAGGGTTTCGAAAGGTGATGTCCCCTGATGTCGTTGTAGATGACCTGCTCTAATCCAATTTCGAGCGCGGTCGTCCGGGATATTGGAAAACGGCGGGGCAATGTCCTGTGCAGCTGCCAGCTCATCCTCCTTCATCCACTGCGCGATTTTACCCGCATACCCAGCTGTGCCAAGTCTGTGAGGGTGTGTATTTTTTGCCTGGAGGGCCTTGTGCGCCACACTTGTACTTTTGAAATCTTCGGTCGTTTTCATCGCCTTGAACTCTTCCCATTGTGGTTCCAGGAATGGGTATGTATGAACAGGCGTTTCATCCGTCTCCACGTATTTCTTGACAAGCGTGCTCTTGAAGTTCTTCCATGCTTTGCACGCCGCTTTGTAGGTTTGTTGTTGCACAGCGTCCAGGTGTTCTTCTGGGAACTCGAACGATGCCAAAATTTCGGTCCACAGCTCACGTTTCCGAGTGTCAGGCACGTTCTTCCACGAATTGTATGTGATCTCAATTCGTTCTCGTGCAACTACTCCGACCATGGTTCGGAATGCGTTTACTGCTTTTCGAGGAAGGATAGGGACCCCAGATGCATTCACCGCTGTGATGATCTATCGGCCCTCAGGCTTCTTTGATAGCCCTCTTCCTTGGCGTCTTGATGTTGGAGCGGACGCCTCCGGCGATGATGTTGAGGAATGCGCGGGTGACATGTTGCTCGTTTTGTGGGTCTATTAAGATAAGATGAGAAAGTAATCATATTGAATTGCAAGACAAGAGAGGAGTAGAGGAGAGGGGGAGAAGGGAGGGGGTGATATGGACATAGAGAGGGGGTGATGTGCCTATCTTACCAATGTACCAATGTATCAAGTCCCTCTTTTTCCCGCAAAATTCAAGTCAATTTTATTACAAAAGTGCAAAAAAAAGACATTCCAGATTCTTCGGTGAGCAGCCGACATAGCCGACTTTTCGGTGAGCGACTATGCATCTGCTTCTTCCCACTCCTTCTCTTCATCTCTGGTCTCCGGATCACGTACGCCAGTAGCGATGATTCATCTAACTGAATCATCGCTACTGGCGTACGTGATCCAGAGATCAGAGATGAAGAGAAGGAGTGGGAAGAAGCAGATGGATAGTCGCTCACCGAAGAAGTCGGCTATATCGGCTGCTCACCGAAGAATCTGGGAATTTGTTTTTTTTGAACTTCTGTACTAAAATTTCCTTGAATTTTGTAATACTATTACTACAAGGTCTCTAAACAAAGTGCCTATCCTAGCACCTACTTTAGTTGCTAAAACTATAAACCAAATAGCAAAGTCCCCAAACAAAGGTCTATGAAGCAAATGACACAAACTAGTGTATTCGGTTCATTGAACGGGAACACTATAGTATGTCACTTGCTTCATTTGCTGTTTTTTGTCTAGATACATGGAGCATTTGGGTAGAAAGATCAACTGTTTCGTCAGGCGCATGACTGCCAATTCGAAGCATAGCATAGCATCCGAGGCACATCCGAGGCCTGCTGCTGTGTCTTGAGGAATGCCAAGAGCTGGTATTCAGATGGGTTATGAGAATAAGATTCATAATTTATAGTTTGAGGAATGCCACATCTGAAGACCAGCTCTTGGGATTCCTCAAGACACAGCTGCAGGCCTTAGATGTGCCTCGGATGCTACGCTATGCTTCAAATTGGCAGTCATGAGCCTGACGACACAATGTATTTCTTTCCACCCAAATGGTCAATGTATCTTTTGCAATAATCGCAAGATTTCTTTATCCAGATACACTAGAAAGAGATCAGGAGTGGAGTAGAGGGAAGGGGGAGAAGGGAGGAGAGGAGTAGAGGGAAGGGGGACCCAAATGATTTCAAACTATATACTATGTGCTATGTACTATATACTATATACTATATACTAACACAACAAGCAATATGTACCAATGTAAACTAAGCAACTGCAGTAAACAATGTACCAATGTAGTATGTACCAAATAGCAAACTAATTAAGCTACTGCAGTAAACAATGTAACAATGTAATATGTACCAAATAGCAAACTAATTAAGCTACTGCAGTAAACAATGTACCAATGTAATATGTACCAAGGATCAACCCTAAACACTAACAGTAAGCATAAAGCATCAACCCTAAATATGTACTAAGCAACTAACCATAACAGTATGAAGCATCAAGCATCAACCCTAAACACTAACAGTAAGCATGAAGCATCAACCCTAAATATGTACTAACCAACTAACCATAACAGTATGAAGCATCAAGCATCAACCCTAAACACTAACAGTAAGCATGAAGCTCGGGGAGGGATTTGATGACCTTACGGTTTTGGTGACCTTAGGGACGCAGGAGGAGGAGGAGGCGGCGACGACGACGGAGGAGGAGGAGGCGACGGGCTCGGGGAGGCGACGGAGGAGGAGGAGGCGGCGACGCAGGAGGAGGCGGCGGCGACGGAGGAGGAGGAGGCGACGGGCTCGGGGAGGCGGCGACGGAGGAGGAGGAGGCTGCGGCGACGTCTTCGTCCGGGGAGGCGGCCGGCGAGGGCTGGGGGAGGCGGCCGGCGAGGGCTCGGGGAGGCGGCGGCGACGACGGGCTCGGGATTTAGATCTAATCGAATAACTGCAGCGCACACGGAAAACCCTAGCGAGAGGGCATATGTAGGAAGATTAGCACAGACGGTTCTAAACTTAGAACCGTCTGTGATAACATATCACAGACGTTTTTGAGTTAAAAACCGTCTGTGATAGTTTACTATCACAGACGGTTCTAAACTTAGAACCGTCTGTGATATGTTATCACAGACGGTTCTAAATTTAGAACCGTCTGTGATAAGCCTTTGCCGGCTGTTGCAATTAAGACCACCAATAACTACACAGCTGCATTCATATCAACTACCAAACAACTGCATTCATACACAACACCAACCAGCTGCATTCACACAGTGTATTTCTTGATACATTTTGTCATTCTCAAATACATCACACATTTTCACATATACATCTCAAAATTGACTACATCACACATTTTCACATATACATCTCAAAATTGACTACATCACACATTTCCACATATATATCTCAAAATTGACTACATCACACATTTCCACATATACATCTCAAAATTGACTACATCCCACATTTTCACATATACATCTCAAAATTGACTACATCACACATTTTCACATATACATCTCAAAATTGACTACATCACACATTTTCACATATACATCTCAAAATTGACTACATCACACATTTTCACATATACATCTCAAAATTGACTACATCACACATTTTCACATATACATTCTTATTGTACTTGCTTATTTCCTTTAAAAATTAGCCCTTCATCATGATCAATGCGTACGTAACTAGTTTCGTCACGTTGTTCATCGTCGACCCTTATGCCATTTCCAAAAGGAGGTAACTCGTCAAATTGATTGTATTCCTCCTCGTCCACTACATTCTCCACTCCGACAATTCTCCTTTTTCCATGAAGAACTACATGGCGTTTCTTATTTGCCGGGTCGGTTACATAGAAAACTTGAACAACTTGATTGGCGAGTACGAATGGTTCATCTTTGTACCCGACACGTTGGAGGTCCACGGTCGTGACACCGTACTTGTCAACCTTCACCTGTGGGAGATACACCCAACGGCAGCGAAATAAGGGGATCTTGAAAACCACATAGTCGAGCTCCCAAATCTCTTCTATGAAACCATAGTACGAGTTTCTCGACCCATCGGTACTGAATGCATCTATGCGGACACCGCTGTTCTGGTTAGTGCTCTTGACATCCTGAGACTGCGTATAGAATGTGTACCCATTTATGTCATATCCTTGCCATGTCACAACTGTAAATGTCGGCCCTTTTGCCAACCATGTCAGCGTCTCACTCGGCGAGCTCCTAGCGATTTGCTCCTTCAACCATTGGTTGAACCGACGGTTGTGTTGCCTCATGATCCAAACATCCGGCCGCTCTGGATTCTGTTGCCGAAGCACACCCTTGTGCTGGTCCACATAAGGCGCCACTTCAGTCATGTGTTGCAACACCGTGAAATGGGCTTGAGTATACATGTCCATATCTGGAGTGATTGCTTTCCGTCCGATAGTTCCGAGACCCTTCAGCGTCCCCTCATGACGAAGGAGATGGACCATGATATCGAAAAACGAGATGGACCATGATATCGAAAAACGAAGGAGGGAAATACATTTCAAGGTGACAAAGAGTCATCACCACCTCGTCCTGCAGAGCATCTAGTCCTTCGGGATCGATGACCTTCTGAGCAATTGTGTTAAAGAAATAACATAGCCTCATGATTGTCTCTCGGACTTTGATCGGCAAAATATTTTTAATTGCAATAGGGAGCATCTGTGTCATCAGCACATGACAATCATGAGACTTCATGCCATTTAACTTCAAATCTTGCATCGAAACAAGTTTCTTCACGTTGCCCGAGTAACCAGACGGAACTTTGACACCATGCAAGCACTGGCACAGTTCTGTTTTCTCAGCCTTGGACAGAGTGTAACACGCAGGGGGAAGGTACGTTCGTGCATTATCAGTGCATGTCGGTGCTAACTCAGGCCTGATGTGCATATCAGCCAAGTCAAGCCGTGCGTTGACGCCGTCCTTTGTTTTATCACGGATGTTCAGTAAGAGACCAATCAAGCTGTCGCACACATTCTTTTCTACGTGCATGACGTCGATGCAGTGCCGCACATCTAGGTACTCCCAATAAGGTAAGTCCCAAAATATTGATCTCTTCTTCCAGGTGTTCTTCTCATGAGCCCTCAATTTACGTCCCTTTCCGAGGACAACATCTAAATCCTTAACCATATCATAAACCTCGCGTCCCCTTAAATGCTTTGGAGTTGAACCGTCTTCCTTCTCTCCGTCAAATTGTTTCTTCATCTTGCGGTATGGGTGAGCCCTCCGAAGGAACCGGCGGTGACGCATGTAGACGGTTTTGCGTGAGTGTCTCAGCCACACACTCTCGGTACCATCTAAACAGTGAGTACAAGCTTTGGCACCTTTTATACTATGGCCCGATAGGTTACCAAGGGCAGGATAATCATTTATGGTGCAGAACAATAAGGAGCGCAGAGTGAAGTTCTCTCGTTTGTATGCATCCCATACCTGTACCCCTTCGTTCCACAGTACTTTTAGATCTTCCACCAACGGTGCTAGGAACACATCGATATCATTCCCAGGTTGTTTTGGCCCTTGGATAAGTATCGACAGCAAAATGTACTTTCGCTTCATACACAACCAAGGAGGAAGGTTATAGATGCAGAGAGTCACGGGCCATGTGCTATGTCGGCTGCTCATGGTACTGAATGGATTCATTCCATCTGTACTCAGTCCAAACCTTATATTCCTTGGTTCTGCACCGAACTCTGCAAAACTCCTATCGATGTTTCTCCACTGCGCGCAATCAGCAAGGTGTCTTAGCATTCCATCCTTCTTGCGCTCCTCCGAGTGCCAACGCATCAGTTTTGCCTCCTTTGGATTTGCATAAAACCTTTTCAAACGGGGAATTATAGGAAAATACCATGCCACCTTAGCAGGAGGTCCTTTCTTCGCCTCTGTTCCCTCGCCATCATCTGATTGATTGTTACGTTTGTATCGGGATGTGTTGCACACCGGACATACATGCATGTTTGCATACTCTTTACGGTAGAGGATACAGTCGTTCGGGCATGCATGTATTCTTTCTACTTCCATTCCCAACGGACAAAGAACCTTCTTGGCTTTATACGTGGTTTTAGGCAACTCATTTCCCTCCGGAAGCATGTCCGCTAAAAGACCTAGCAGCGCCGTGAAACTCTTGTCGGACCAACCGTTGCTTGCCTTCAATTTCAACAGTTCAAGCACGCCCGACAACCTCGTGTACTTGCAGCCCGTGTACAAAGGTTTCTCTGAGTCCTCCATCAAGCCACGGAATTTAACATACTCTCTCTCATCATAGTTCTCTTCTACATCGCGAAGCATCTGATCCAGATTATCATCGTGCAACCTATCCGAATCCGAGCCACAATCGACATCAGCCGGCGGCATGTCATTCACTTCACCTGCGATGTCATCCGGGGGCATATCATTCACTTCACCGGCGATGTCATCCGGCGGCATATGATCATTCACTTCGCCATGACTGGTCCAACACGTATAATCCTTTTTGAAACCCCTCCGAATCAAGTGCGCTTCAATTTGCCCTCGGTTCTTAAACATCTTCAAATTCTCGCAGTCAGTGCATGGACAGCACATATATTCCACCCCCTTATTCAACATATCCTCCTCGGCGGCTCTTATAAAAGCAGAAACACCATTAATGTACTCTTCACTCACACGGCTCGCGGCATACATCCAACTTCGGTCCTACGTTACGTACATATATAACAACTTAGTATTAAAATCTAGAATAACTAATTATAACTACATATATACCGGCCACATTTATTATATTGAGACTTAATTTCCTAGCTCAATTCATATTACAAACACAATAGCTATTATATAACCAACAATTTTGCAAATTAATTAACCATCTTCAATAACCACTCATGGATTACTTACACCTAAATTGTAATGCAATTAAAAATAAATAAATTTCATTACTAACCATATCTACAGCAACCACAGGAAAGTCTGAATCTTAATTCAAAGCTCAATCTCTGCCTCTTCCCACCAAATTAACTGGCCTGAAATCGCTCTAGCTTCCTCCCGAGTGAAAAAGTGCGCAGCAGTGGCTAGATCTGGATCGAAATGAAGACGATGCGGTCTGAGCAGCGCAATAAATGCCGTAGTCATTATCACAGACGGTTTTTAACTAAAAACCGTCTGTGATAATAAATTATCACAGACGGTTTTTAGTTAAAAACCGTCTGTGATAAATTATCACAGACGGTTTTTTATAAAAAACCGTCTGTGATAAGCTTCATACCAGAACGCTTCGCGCGTGTTTCGATGCCAGAACGCTTCGTGTTTCGATCGTCTAATTAACGTCTCTCGATCATTATACGAAGCGTCTATATCATTCATGTTTGGGTATACGAACCGTTTGTGCTAAAGGTTAAATATGCGCTCCTAATCCAGGTCTCTAGCTAGCTTCTACGTACGTACAATACAATATACAATTAATACAACATGGCTTCTACTACTGTTCTTGTGATCATCTCCTTCCTCTCATCTGTTCATCACGAATTGTTCGGCCGGAACCTTACATAGGCGGCCAGCAATTTGCATCTGGAGAAGCTTCTCCGCACCCGCCCTGCTCTCCTTCCCCGACTTTCTTGCATCCGTCAGCTTGACCTGATCCTCCGCCGTCGACGGAGGCGTCTCGCTGCCGCTCAAGAAAGGGAAACAGCCCTCACCCTGGTTCTTCTCCACAATGTGCGCAATGTGGAAGAAGCTCTACACGCATTGCAGAGACTGATGGATAGCCTTGCCAATCAAGCAGAAACGGCAGATTCTGAGGAATCTTTTCATGCTATCCTGTACGACATTATGGATGCTGCTGATCATTTGCCCAGGCTGCACGAGGAAGTGCTGAGGACAAGGGCAATCTTAACTGCGTTCGAGAATTTAGCGGCTGATCCTCCAAGTCCCCAAGTGGAAGAAGAAGCTTACGAAGCCCAAAAGAATACAATCTGGGAAACTCTTTACCTGTGCGACTTTTGTAATAAATTTGCCTCTAATTGAAATTAATAAATTTGCCTTTAATTTGTGACCTCTTGTCTCAGTAGTTCTGTAGTTAAGTTATTAGAAGCAATGTGTACTTATATATTAACCTCTGATCTAGAATATGACAGACAAAGGGACATCACAGCCGGTTCTTGTGAAAAACCGTCTGTGAACATTCCCAGACGGTTCTTAACAACAACCGACTGTGATAGTCGACACAACACAGACGGTTTTTAATAAAAAACCATCTGTGATAATCCCAGATTATCACAGACGGTTCAGAAGTAAGAACCGTCTGTGATACTCCTTTTTCCCGCCACAAATACCACAGACGGCCTTCAAATTAAAACCGTCTGTAATAGTTTACATTACATACGGTTTCACAAAACCGTCTGTGATTTGCCGTCTACTATTAGCCTTTCTGTAGTAGTATAGAGATTAGAGACTTAGCACACACTGGGAAAGCTCTTAGAAAAAGCAAGCCAAATGAGTCTGAGCATGCCCAGGCAATCTGACCGTAGTGCAAAGGGTGGTCTGACCTCTAAACAAAATTAGCACAACAATTAGAGAGAGAAACTTGCATAACTTTTGAACTGTAACTTCAAATCACTTAAAATTTGCATACACCTTCTTGAGGATATTAGAAACCTATTCTTTGTCAAAGTTCAGAGCTTTTTCTATTTGTAAGAAGGTTGCATCTAAAATTGAGCAAAACATAAGAACTTAAATCAAGACTTGCTCGTGTGTAAAGGATAGTTAAGACAATCTTGGATCTACTCTAAAACATCCTAGCAAACACAACGATAGCAATAACCCAAGTCAAAAGCCATTAAGATCAAAACCCCAAATCATCCTTTCTCAAATCAAAATCCGGCAATCACAAAAACTTGCTATTGAAGGTGCCTAGATAGATAGGATCTAGTGTCTTCATCACTTACACGTCCTTGGCATGAAGCAAGATCAAGAGGGGAGAAGGAAATACCAAAAGCTAAGCGAAATCAAGATTTCAACACTTGAGTAAAGATGAGAAAGACTTGGACGAATTTTGAAAATCTGTTGATCCTTGGAGATGAATATTTACATATACTTTTTAGTCAATTACAAAGTCTAAGGATGACAAAAAGCTCAAGATAAAGAGTCACAACTCATCTCCCAAAGATTTTCTTCAAGAACCATAACTCTCCTCCACTTAGCTTTCTAGATAGCTAACCTTAACTCTATATGGAGGCTTACAAGAAACCCTAACTAGCACATATGGTTGGATTTCATTTACTTACATGGGGCCAACCCGTTAACCCAACACCATGTATGTACCATCACTAAAAGTACCATATGACGAAATTTTTGCATATCGTCGTACAACTCATGGTCCAAGTAGCCCAGTCAAGCAGCTCAAATCTATGACAAAAGTAGGTCGTCATGGTTGAGCATGTTACTTGCTCCGTTCAATGAATTTTGTGAAAAAAATATAATTGTCATTGAAGTACATTTGTACAAAAATTTACAAAAAATGCCAAAATATTATTCTATTTGTAACCATTAAATTCATCATAAAACTATAATGAAATCTGAACTGAGGCAGTAGTAGTCAGTGCAAGTCTCAGTCTAGAATGTCGATTGGATTTACGAGTATGTTGGTTTCGACCAAGATCAAGTTCCAGACTACATCGCGCTGATTTCGACCACATTGGTCTTTTAAGTTACAGTCTGGTTTCGACCATGTTGGTAGTTTGACCACTCGTTGGCTTACAACCACATTGGTTATGACCACAGAGCTGAGGGTTCACAACAACATCGATTGTTCGACCACTTATTGGTGCTCGATCAAGTTGTCTACGACTACGATCTCGTTGGGTCTGGTCTCGGGTGCTATCGACTACCGACCACATTGTCCTTCTGTCGAGTAGTTGGACGGACGTTCTCTCGGTCAGTTATCGACCACGTTGTTGAGACTTATGACCACGTTGTAAGTCTCGACCACATTGGGAGACTTCGACCATCTTACTGTTCTTGCTCTGTTCGGCCTCTCTTCCTAGTTTTCTAGTGAGCTTGTAACCCTGGTCTTCATAACTCGGTAGCTATTGGAGAAGAAGGGTTAAGTGAATACTTGGGAAGAATTTGAAAGCATCATTCACCCCCTCTGTTGCCTGTCCGGTCCTACAATTTCTCAACAATTACAAGACGAACATTAAAGCACCATGCACTTATGCTTGAAAAGGCATGAAGCTAATTAATTTGCTTCATGCTGTTTGAAGCATAGGTTTATAGTGCTATAATGTTTCTCTTGTACAACTACTACTTCAACTCACAGTGTTTTATACTCTTTTTTACTTGAATTAGCAGCCCATAAATAGAAGTAAGGAGAGGAGGGTCGGAGGAGGGGACATGTATTTTTCAACAACTACAAGATGAACATGAAGGTGAAATTTTCGGCAACAACAAAGGACCACCATCCACATCTTCATTCGCGTGAGGACCACATCGAGACCACCCTAATAATCTTACCACTTCCAGCCCGACACAAGTAGGCCACCTTCCCTCCCACAATTATTTCCCCATTCCTTTTTGGGTTTCATATCGAATTGATTGTACTCTTCCTCATCCACGACATTCTTAACTCCGACAATCCTTTTTTTCTATGAAGAACTACGTGACGTTTCTTATTTGCCTGGTCGGTTACATAAAAAACTAGAACAACTTGCCTCACAAATACAAATGGTTCATCTTTGTATCCTACTCGTTCGAGGTCCATAGTAGTGACGCCATACTTATCGACCTTTATACCCTATGGGAGTTGGATCCAACGGCACCGAAATAGAGGAATTTTGAAAATTACATAATCAAGCTCCAAAATCTCCTCTACAACCTTGGTGTGAATGAAAATTGATATTTATTGTATGGTTTAGGATCCTATCTATTGTATGTATCACTCTCATTTTGGATTCTGTTGCAACGCACGAGTACCCTACTAGTCAAGGTTGTCAGAATCGTGATCCTAAATCGGATCAGAGATTCTTTGGTAGGATTGCAAATCGGAGGATCAATATATAATCTAAGATCTTATTTGATTCTACAAAAGAAATGTTTTAAAAATCTATAGTGTATTATAACACTACTGCATTTTTAAAATTATGTCTTCGAACTTTTCTTAACAAATTATAGAGTAATGGTAAAATCATATATTATTTTATGATAATTATAGTGAACATGAATAGATAAAAGTTAAAATTTTCAATTAGTATACAAGTAAATATTTATAATAAAACAATAGAATCGACAGAATCGAGTAGGATCGTATAAAATTTTTGATCATAATCCTATAAAAGTTTAGGTAGAATCGTAAGAACATTAAGATTCTGCCATATTAAGATTGTATCATAGAATCGGATCGGTCTAATTAATCTTAGATCGTAAAATCTTAGGAACGTATACTAGAATCGAGATTCTAAGAACCTGACTACTAAGTACATGTAATTGTATAGTTGTATTTACGGATGCTCGGATTGTTCCATCGATTCTGCCTTCATTTCGAACCAAACCATTTAGCTGCACGTACGTTTGCCAGTCTAAAGAACCGAAGAAGATTTCATGCAAAATCGGAAGAAAACACACAAAACAGCACGGGACACGCCCCGGCCGCCCGCAACGCTTGGCGATAGTGGTGGTGAGGTGAGTGTGTGTTGACCGCGCGCGGCGCCGTTCTCGACTTGGTGTATCACTTTGTTCTGTTTGGTCGGGGTGCAAGTGTGCGAGGGGATCGCGCGAGGGAAGACGACGGGATCGCATGTGTGGACGTGGTTGGAGTGTGCGCTAGCTTGCTTTGTTTTGCCCGGTGCTCGATCATGTCGATCTGGCTTGTCTTTGGTGGCCCTGGGAAGATTCCGGGTGTACTGCTTGAATTCTCCGCTACGGTTGTGATTATCTGAGAGTACATCCTCGTATTGACGTAGTACATAAACGTGCATGTTATATTGAACATTTTTTCTTCGAATACATACATACATACGTACACACGTAGAAGAACAAGAAGGTAGGGAAAGTATGAACATAGGAGCGAAACATATACTAGCTAATAAGCTATACGTACCTACCAACATATGTACACATGCACAGGCGTGTACATACGTTGGTATACCTTTTATTTCATCATACAACATTTGCGAGCATGCCCGCGTACGTTGCCTCTACTGGGCAGCTGCGGCTTGTCCGTCTCCCTGTGTCCCAGCACGAGGCGCCCAAAGGACTGTGTCCCTGCTGATGAAGTGGCACAACGCGGCGTCTCCCGGCTTGAGATGCTGCTTCACGAACAACGGGTGCTCGGGGTCGAACTTCGACGTGTCGAGGTGGCACAAGGCGAGCGCCTCCATCTCCGGCGCGCAGCCGTCCTCGGCCTGCAGCGTCACCGTGTACACCCTGGTGGGGTTGATCGCATGGCAGTAGAACACCGCGTACGGGAACTTCATGCTGTGGCACGTTACACTCTCTGCCTGCGATCCGGTGACCGTTCGTGCCGCCACCACCTTGTACCTCCCCGACTGGACACCTTCCGTGGGCACGTCGGACGAGAAGGCTCGGACGTCGTGCGTCCCGAGAACGGACATGGTGAACTCGACCATCGACTCGATGGACGTGGCGCATGCCCCCTTCTCGCCCTCGAGATGGTGGGGGTGCTCGCAGGTGTCCAACGTCGACCATATGCCGTCGGCCATGGAGAGGGATGCCGGCGCAAACATTTTGAGGATGTCGTTGAAGTTCTTCGTGCTCATCGGGATGGAATCAGCAACGTCGCGATGCAGAAAGGGGGCGCGTGTGGCGATCGGCAAGATGTAGGGAGTCACCACGGACCCTGCTGCTGTCAGGACGTCCTCTAAGAAGTGGAGGTTTTCCATTGTACCATAAACATGTCTGTAGCCATTGCCATGAATATCAGGGTGCACCTCTGCATAAGAATTTACAATATGGACAAGTTTTTTATAAGAATTAGTTGTCAATTGTTTCATCAATCCGTCTGCCAGTTCGACCCGAATAAGAAGTGCCCGAAAAATACTGGACACAATTTGAAAAGCATGGATATTTCATTGATAATTAATTAATTAATTAAATTATTTAACAATTCTTGTTGCATACATATTGCTTAGGTATTTATAACCAGCGGAATTTTCCATATAATTGCGTAGCTAGATATTGCAATATATTATATTTGTTATATAACTATATTACCTTTCGAAGTTGTATTTGTTATATAATTGTTATAGTATGATATCTATGCATGATTAATTTTACATTGTTATAATAATCTATATATCTCCACCAAATTAAGTGCTATAGATTTTTTTCTCTCGGTTAATGAGAGAATTTCTAGAAATTTAGCTTTTTCTAATTTAAGAATTATTATGGAATTTTTTAGGCCTCCATAGGAAGGAGGAATCTTGAATATAACCAGTTTTTTTTGGGGTGTGTGTGTATTCACCGGAGAAGGCAAATTGAATCCAGGTGAAAGTTCATCAACCCTAATTCAAAGTCTTCTGAATCATATGAAAGTTTTCAGAATAAATCGAAAGTTTCTGAAAGCATTTTGAAAGATTTCAAATTGAAGTTTTTCATATCGAAATTAATTAAAGCGGAAAATTGGGGAGGGAGGCGGAGCATAGTCGCCAGTGCGGTTTAGCGGTGTCACTGTTGCAGCAGGATGTCCGGGAACTAACTCGTTCTCGTTAATTAATTTCCTTTGTGCCCGATAAAATGTACAGGAAGTGCCTGCTCCACAAGAGTAGTTAATTATAGGTTCATTCTTTTGCCGATAATTTTTTCTTCTTATTACCTCTTTCTCTAAAAATATTTTATATGATATGGCTATTTCCATCGTCAAAATTAATCGCATTCACTAAACTAGAATTATTTAGTTAGTACTAAGTTTTGTTGAGAGAGAGAGACCGGTAGGCGGCGTCAAAAGCTCGAGTATGGCCAACGGCATGGGAGAGTCGGGAAGCATTGCCTGCCAGTACGGCGTCACCATAGACAACGAGTTTGGCACTACGGCCCCAGCTTCCGCGCTCGCCAATTTTGCATGCGGGCCTTCTCTGGCCGCTGTGACCTGTAAATCGGCCATCATCATCACAAAGTGAGATCTACCCCATACATGTGAGTAATATCATAGTAATAATCTTTTTGAATTCATGACCTAAAAAGGCCTCTTCTTGCATGGAAAAGCATGGCTTAATTGGCAATAGGAAGAGATAGTATGTTTATAGCTTTGATTGATGCTTGCACTCACCAGAAGGAAAGAGAGGAGTGACAAAAGGACACTCATGTTGCTTTGTCTCATTGTATCGGCTACCTTAAGTTCAACACTACTGCATTGCTTTGCTCTCGGCCAGCCCAGGCAGGTGGCATTTATAGGCTAGGACGTACCCTCATTTCTCAACGCACTACTAAAAAAAAGTTATTTTAGACAGTTTGAAACCGTCATCACAGACGTTTCCTTGAAATATCTGACTCTATGTGTTAGTAATAGTTTGTGAAAACAGTATCACAGATGGTTCAGAACTAGAACCGTCTATGATCATCCGTTATCACAGACGGTTTGAAATTAGAACCGTCTGTAATCGTCCGTTATTACATACGGTTCAAAACTAGAACTATTTGTAATAATCAGTTATCATATATGGTTCTTAGTAAAAAAATCATTTGTGATAATTGTACCAGAGCTAAAAATTTAGTTAATTTTTACCATGGCTTGGATGCCCAAAATTTAGCCAAATTTTTAGCTAGGTATCTAAGTTATAGCAAAATCAGATGGATAAGATTGAAGAAGAGGTACGGAAAGGAGAGGAGGAGTAGAGAAGAAGAAGTGAGAAGAGAGAAGAGGAGATGAGGAGAAAAAAGCGCCGACCTAACCTTCTATTTTTATGGGAAAATTTGGTGAAAAGTAGGCGAAAAGTGAGAAGAGGAGATGAGAAGATCAGAGGATGAGACGAGTGGAGGAGAAGTAAGAAGAGAGAAGAGAAGATGAGTTGAAGAATAGCCAATCCTTCTATTTTAAAGAGCAAATCCAGTGAGATGAACATAAAATTCAAATTTGGTGAGAACGGGTAAGTTGAAATATCATCACAGATAGTTTTAGGTAAAGAACTATCTATGATAAGTGAGTCATTACAAACGGTTTTTGTTCTGAACAATGTGTGATCTACAGATCGCAGATGGTTCGGAACAAAAATCGTCTGCGATAAGTACAGATATCATAGACGGTTTTTCATCGCAGACGGATCGAAATAAAAACCGTCTATGATAAGTACGGTCCATCTTATAAAATTGTCTGTAGTAATTTTATCACTGACGGTCTGTATTAAACTGTCTGCGAGCTCAAAATAGCTTTTTTTAGTGGCTTATGGATGAAAAGCACTGTAGCTGGCTGAAAAAAAACTGTAGCTGATAGATGTTTATTTACCATAATTAAATTTAAAAGACACTCTTTTTGTAGCAGTGGCATTCATTATCATAAGCCAATGCGGCGTCAAGCTGTCAATCACCACCGGTTGTCTCTAAATGCGCTAATATTTATCTTATTGTTTAGGTAGTTGCAGATCATCCAATTATCGGTTGTGCAACAGAGGAAGAAATTAACTACTCCCTTGATGGACTAAAAAACTACTCCCTTGATGTAAGTCATTCTAAGAGCATCTCCAACAGTGACAAGTCAGCTAGCTCATAGCAGTACACATCAGCAATAGTCCTACGTGGAAGAAAGAGAAACGTGAAAACCAAATCAACTAGCGCCGGATCTTGAGCTAGTCTCGCTCAAAAATCGAGAACGGATGAGCCAGCCTTTATCACCATAAGCCAACTTAAGAGATAGTGTACAGGGAAGCTGGCTTTTAATGTGCTATTTCTTATCTGAGGTGGCAAACTATAAGCTAGTTAGTTGGCTCAACCATTGGAGATGCCCTAAAGATCGTAGCGTGTATAGCTCGTCAATCAAGAAAGGTCAACTAGCTAGTAATATTGTGCTGCAGCATTGCACTCTAGCTATATGTATCCTTTTCTATTTGCTTTAATTATTTGATAGTTCATTGTCCACAAAGACATAAATTGTAGTCTTGCATACTCCCACCATTTTGCCAACCATTAGGGCATCTCCAATGGTTATAACTAACAACTAACTATAAGACTTCCACATCATTTATATAGTACACACTAAAGCTATCATTCTAAAGAACTATCTATAAGGATAGCTATTTGATGCTTACATGCACACACAGAATTTATAGATGCTGCCTCGTTTGGCGTTATAGACTAGTGCTTAAGGAAGAGCTGGCTCGGTTTTTTTGCATACTCTCTTTCCTCCACATAGGATATATACTGATGTGTACATGCATATAGCTAGCTGACTCAGATCATTGAAGATGCCTGTGTGACACATTGTCCCGATCAGAATGCAATTCTTAACAATCACGTATTGGGGCAAGTTGTTTGCATGGATTTTGTACTATAATTTTTTAGGATTTTACTCTGACTTATGGGTTGTGAAATAATTTGAACACTAGTAAATTGTCCCCAACCTCTCAAAAAAAATACTCCCACCATTTCGATATAAGTCCAAAGTCTAAACCACCGAACGCACAGAGCAAGAATACACAAATACAAGAAATAGTTAATGGAAATATCAAGTGGAAGCCCACCATGATACATCCGCCCCAAACAAAATAGATACAAAATCATGCATCAGATCGACTCATATGTAGTCGATCAAATGTCACATCTACACGTCAGGAATAATCAATCATTGGAAAACTATGTTGGTGGTTATTATTGGAGAACTCATAAATCAAAGTTCATATTTTTTGGAGGAGGGAGAGATTTTTTTGGAAGGGGTGAGGCAAAAATTTATGGCCGTTGGATCTCTAATCCAATAGTCATAAATCTGAATGATAGTTAGGAAGAAAATATCCAGGTGATGTTTGTCAATACCCTGCAATGCACACTAGCACGGCTAAGCGGGTTAACAAATCATATTTCTTAGGGTACTCGCAAGAAGTAAAATTGCTTGATACTTAGTCCATGATATGTCAACTTTTTGGTGAGCTCGAAGAGAGAGAGAGAGAGAGTGAAGAGAAAAGAAACTTGATACTCATGGAAGTATCAAGCCTTTTCAGAAAACCAAGATTTTAGTATCAAGCTTTTATGCATTGGGAAGCTGAATTTTTTGTACGAATAATCTATTTTTTAATCAAAATTACAAAAAAATACCCGCGGGAAATTTTTTTACAAATATAGGCTCCAGTCGCCCAATGGTTGGGCAACTGGAGCCTTTCGCCCAATCCAGCGGCGACACCTGGCAAATCTGCCAATCGTTGGGCGATTAATTACAGTCGCCCCACCGTTGGGCGACTGGACTCCAGTCGCCCAACCGTGTGGCGACTGGGGGTGGGTTAAAAGCACGGCGTGCTCGGCCGCCGCTGAGCACCGTTTCCATTTCTTCGCGCGAGAGAGGAAGGAGAGAAGAAGAAGAGAGGCAGAAGGGGAAGAAGAGGAGGGGGAGAAGAGGAGAGGGAGAGGAGGAGAGTGGGAGGAGGAGAGGAGAGGGAGGATTCATATTCAAGTAATTTTTTTGGTATGTTATTTTTGTTAGTGTTAGTAAAAACTATAGATGCAAAAAAAATTAGTGTAGAAATTTTGTATAGTATTTTTGATGTATTACTGTAGAAAATTTAGTATAGACATTTTAGTCTAGAAAAATTTAGTATAGACATTTTAGTGTAGAAAAATGTAGTATAGACATTTTATTGTAGAAAATTTAGTATAGACATTTTAGTGTAGAAAATTTAGTATAGACATTTTAGTGTAGAAAATTTAGTATAGACATTTTAGTGTAGAAAATTTAGTATAGATATTTTATTACAGAAAATTTAGTATAGACATTTTGGTACAGAAAAATTTAGTATAGACATTTTATTGTAGAAACATTTAGTATAGATATTTTAGTGTAGCAGAATTTAGTATAGACATTTTAGTGTAGAAAAATTTAGTATAGACATTTTAGTTTAGGAAAATTTAGTATAGACAATTTAGTACAAACATTTCAGTGGCCGTAATGTACAAATTAATTGTGCGGTGAAATTTATACGTATTAGAAAAATCATTAAATATTGAGGGTACAAATTAATCGTGCACGTTTATTGTAGTGGGTTACGACGCGTTTATTTTGGTTCCTTATAAGTGCTAACTTGAACTCTTTTTGCAGGTATGGCTCGTGATGGTCGTGACTCCGACTGGTGGTACCCGCTGTTGGACGAGCACATGGACCGCGTGCACCGCGCTTCCCATCGTGTGCCGCCACCGGGGAGCACGGATGAGATAGCTGAGCTGGGAGTGGTCCGGACACGCACAGCTCGCGTGGCTTAGAGACTCGACCCTCGTTGGACAGTCAGGTTTGCACTCCGCCAGCGCTTTAGTGCTACTGTAAGAACGTTTCATGCTGACCTTCACTTTGTTTGCAGGCTACAGGATGCTGGGTTACTCCCTCTTGCCCGGATGGTGCAGGTCACGGAGGAGGATGTACCCGCCTTGGCCGCGGGCAGGGACGAGGCCGTGGAGCGATCACGACGCTTCCTGTTCGACCGTTCCCTACTGACGGCTTTGGTGGACCGTTGGCGGCCCGAGACGCATACTTTCCACCTCCCATTCGGGGAGATGACACCGACCCTGTAGGATGTGTCCCTGCTTCTTGGCCTTCCAATCGCGGGAGGCGCTGCCTTCTTACTGGAGGCCCCGGCCGAGTGGCGCACTGACTTGCTCGGCAGATTCGAGGGGGTATTTCCACCGAGTGACGCCGATGATCACCACATCTTCCTAGAGAGTCAGACCGGGTATGTGGTCTTTACAATCGATCGTGTCTTCGAAGCTCTTATTTGCGCTATTACATACTAATAGCATCTTTTTTGCATTCAGGTCAAGCGCATGGCTCCAAAGGCGGACGATTACCAGGTCTTGCGCCACTTGGAGGCATACGTGTTGTGGCTGTTTGGTTGGGTGCTCTTCACCACCAGCCACGGCAACAATGTGGATGTGCGCCTCATCGCTCATGCGAGGGCAATCGCGGACGGCGAGGCCCCTCAGGTCAGCTGGGGATCGGCCACACTTGCCGCGACGTATCGCGGCCTGTGCGATGCGTGCTCGAGGACCAAGGCAAACTCGGTCCTTGCAGGCCGTCCCCTACTGCTACAGCTGTGGTCGTTCGAGTGCTTCAGCCTTGGACGACCTGTGCTAGACGATATGGGTCCATACAGGCCCGAGATGTATCCGGGGGGAGACGTCGACCGACCGACGATGGGTTCTCTTTGGTGTCGTCGACGGGTTAGTATTATCACAGTCAACTATTTCCTTCTTATTAACGATGGTCATACTTAACAACTTGTCTTTCTTGCAGGTACAGTTCGTGCACATGCAGGTCACGTAGGCGCACCTGCCCTTTGTGGAGCAGTTCGACCGCCTCACAGCCGATGACGTGCGCTGGGAGCCTTACTAGATACGGCACTGCAGGCCCGTGCTCCTGACAGGCTGTCCACACTATGCTGGCGTGACCGGGCTTTCTGGCTCACACGCCGGAAGCTCGTGTACGATATCTTCGTAGAGGACTACGCACCCCAGCGAGTCATGCGGCAGTTTGGGCTACGGCAGGTGCTTCCTGTACCAATCGGACCACTTCTTCCACGGAACGTGCACGTGTGAGTGATCGCTTCTCATAAATATGTACGTACTTACTACTGTGTTCGCAAGTACATACATTACGTAATGGTCCTATAAGCAGGCACTCCAGAAAGGGAGTTAAACGAGGCACGAACTGGATGACGAAGATGCAGCCCTGGATTGCGCAGTGGGAGGGTGCGCTCCACGACCACATGGAGGAGGACCGCCCATACGACAGCAGGGACTACGCGGAGTACCTGTGCTGGTACCAGGCGCGGACACGTACCAGGCTCGTACATGTCGTAGACCCGCCCACCACACACGTCGCCGGTCCGACAGACACGTACCCCTTGCACCTTGCGCGCGACGCTCACCTCGCGGTACGTTACATGTAATTTCAAAGATTCCCAAATGGTAATGTCATTTCAATGATGGACCATTTTATGTCTTTTTGTCCAGGCTGACATCGGTTCTGCGCTGTGGACCGAGTCCGTCACTATACTGGACAGGATCGCCACAGGTGCAGAGTTGACCCATGAGGAGAACGTCAGCTTTGTGCGTTGGGTGGAGGCCGGGTGTAGATGCATCATTAGCCTGCTGTCCTGCACGAGGCTACCGGCGGTCTCCACACCCACGCCCAGCGCACAGACGGGTCGTCCACTAGTGCCACCCTGACCAGCGTGCCACTACTCCGGAGGTAGTACGTGGACACGTCTTACACCACCTCACTCGGACCAGCCAGGGGGCTCTGCCTGGGGACGACCTCCTACACCACCTCACCTGGGCCAGCCAGGGGGTTCTGCCTGGGGACAGCCTCCTACACCACCTCAGCGCTCTTCACGTCTCCTCCGCATATCCCAGGCTTCCACACGCAGGGGGTGCACTCTGAGCCGTATGCCCCTCATCCTAGCGCGATAGCGCCAACTGTTGGTATGCATCGTTGGATCTTGCTTTTATCCCAAGGCGATATGTAACGAACTAACGATATTACTATTGCAGGTCTTCACGTCCAACAGCACGCACATGGCGTCTCCCCGGCCCAGGATGATATAGACCAGTTTTTTTCGGACTGGCCGGGGCCGTCCTCCGACGCAACTTTTCGGGGCACACCACCGGAGGTTCTTTTCGGCAGTGCCCTCCCCAGTGCACCGGAGGGTACACAGCCAGAGGTGCAGCTGACTCCACCAGCTCAGAGGCAGGTGCGACATGCTCCTGATCGTTTTACGTTCTCGGAGCGTCGTCACCTGTTGCACCGGAGGACGGCCAAGCGGGGCCGTACGGGAGGACGCGGGCGCGGTGACGGGGCAAAGCCAGGTTGCGATTGAGGGGTGGTGCTGATGCTATATGTTATGCATGTAATGAAAAAGTACGCGGCATGTTACTCCCAACTGTATTATGAAGTTTATTTAAATTAAAAAAAAAACCTATTATCTCGTCTTTTCGCATTTAATCATTCACATGTCAAGTCATCTAACAAATATTAACATACCGGTTTTCTCCGCACACGAATTCTCAGCGTATGTCACTAACCAGCGTATGTATTGATCGTTCTATGGTCAATCGTTCATAAAAAATTTTCTAAAATTTTTTACGCACCTACAACATACAATAAACATAAACTTTTATTACAACTCCAGCACATTTTTTACCAGTTTAAAGCTACAAAATTCACAAAATTTAAAACATTCACAAGGGAGTGAGTGCAGTCGCCTAATTAGGGGGGCGACTGCATGAAAGTCACCCAATGGGGAGGCGACTGCATGTAAGTCACCGAATGGGCGGGCGACTGGCTGCAGTCGCTCGACGGTAAGTTGACAGGAATGTTGTCGGCCGCTGGTTGGGTGAAAGGCGCCAGTCGCCCAATGGGGGGGCAATTGGAGCGTATTTTTGTAAAAAAATTTCCCACTGGTATATTTCTGTAATTCTGAATAAAAATGGATTATTCGTATAAAAATTCTTGGGAAGCTTGGTACCAAATTTGAGGACCATGTAGTATTGATTTATGACAGATCCATGCAAGAAGTGAGGCCTTATAATATCAAGCCTTAGTATCAAATTATTGGGGTGGTTATTTCTAAAATCCCACCTAACCACTGCCTCTTCTGTAGCATCAAGGTTTAGTATTAAACTTATTTTTGACGGACAGAATTAAACTATTAGAGTGCCTATAATATGCAATTATGAACTAGATTCAGTGTGCCGAGGAATCGCTGACTTCCAGGCTGAATCATCAAGGAATGGTAATGGGCTAAGGGCATCTCTAATAGTAATTTAGCTGTCTCTTAGCTATATTAAATAAGTAAAATTCTATTTAGAAAAGAGATGAGGTAAGAAAAGATAATATAATGTCTCTTATACAAGAAATGACATAGCTTGCAAACCAACGCAAATAGAGAGAGAGTGTGAGGCACAAAGTTATAATAAAAATAATATAAAATAATTAGATGAATGATTTACTGTTGAAGAGATTGTTTCTAATGAGATGGAAACCTTAGAGATAACACTAAGAGATAGACTATTGTATATGACTAAGAGTGCACAACAACAGATCACCTTAGCCAAGTCTTTTAAATTCTCTGATACTTAATTAATTATTGACAGCTAGCTAACCACAGAGGCACATTAATGGATGTGTTCTTTTAGGTTGTGGCTTATGGTTTTTGACTTAAAATTTTAAATTATAGTTGTTTGCAAGAAAGAGACACTCGTGTGTGATTTTGGCCGATATAGATGTATTTGGTACAGTGTCTACCACAATTGATTTATAGATCCCGTATTAAAAAATCATACTATTTAAAAACTAGTTATTGTAACATAAACCATAAGTTCAAAAAGAATCCAGCCATTTATGCCTTCTAGCTAACGGTAAGAACAAAACTATCGTTGGTTTAATTCCTCCTACGTCTCAGGTTCAACAGAGCAATGTATAATGATTTTTAATATTGAAGTAGTGTTTTCACATCGTGTTTTCACAAGTAGAACGGTAAAAAAGTCAATTAATTAATGAATACGTCCAATGTTACCTGACGTGGTATCTTATCATCAGCATTTGACTTTACATTAGTTTTCGTACGATGCAATATTCAATTTGCAAGGAGAGCTTTCACAAAGAAAAGAAAACTTGCAAGGAAAGAATATGCGAAGCCAACCCGTACATTCGCACGGGCCTTAGCTTCACCTTTAGTTCATTTATGCCAATACTAATATTTAATAACAGAAGTGAACTTCGAAACCTGTACGTGGTTTTTATGTGGACTTTAGTTTTGAATTGCTAAGAAAATTTTCAGATCTTGCTAATTGGGCAATCCAAATCTTGACTTTGCAAGCTCTCTAGCGATAAGTAACTAAGATCACACCATTTTACAACTATTGCAAATCCATAAGTCTTAAAAACTTGGTCATGCTGGAAGCTAGCCAATACCACACGCGCAGACCCTCCCTCCCCGCTACAACCAGATGCTCATATGGCGTTGCTCCTCTTGATTCGATATCACGCCACCGCAAATAACGCTCCCCTATCGATCCAGGCTGCCAAGGCTTTGCCCTCCTCCTCCTCCTGATCACCTAAGGATGTGGCCCGTTGGCCTATCACGGCCTTGAACTGATCTCATCTCCACTGCAACCAATAGCGACGTGTGAGTGTGGCGTGGCAGAGGTGAGGGCCGAGGGCTCGGCTGTGCGAACGCAGAGGTGCAGCAAGGGGTGGGGGCGTTAGATGCATGGCCTTCTCGTGCACGGCATCGGCCAGAGGGCCAGCGGCCATGGGAACGGGTTTGGAGGCTAGCGTCAGCGTGCGCGGTAGGCGGCAGCAGCAAGACGCCCCCGGTTATGGCAAAGCCAGCATATCAGTCGATTGAGGTCAAGGTGAAAGAGAGTATTTTCTACGCATGTGTTTTTGGGGATGCAAGTGAGGCGGTTTGGCCCGCTGGCCCACATGTTCCATCCTCAAATTTTGAGACCAAAGGATACTAGGTCAGCCCTAAAATTAGGAGGTCCAATAAAGCCCAAGACCCGATCGACCCTAGGGTCGACCCGAACCTTGCCGTCCATATGCGACTTCGTTTCCGTGTCTCCCCTTCCTCCTCCAGCTGCGTTGCCCGCCACTCTGCCCCGCCATCGGGGGCGGTGCCCTTGGCATGGTGTGCCACCTCTGCCTTTCCCTCTTCTCAATCTACACCAAAGCTTCCTCCACCCCTAATTTCCTAAACCCTTGAGCCCAAAATAGCAGCAAGACCATCACCTCTAGTCCACACGCCGCCTCCTCCTCTACCGGTTATGAGCTCATCCCCACCGCCGGCCTTGAGCACGTGCTCCGCCTCTGCGTCCCCTTCCGTGAGCGCCACCTCTGTCTCCTCCTCCACGAGTGCTACCTCTGCCTCCTCCTCCTCCACGAGTGCCGCCTCTGCCTCCTCCTCCTCATTCGCAATCACATCCTCCGCTAGCCTCGAGCCTGTCCCAACCAGTAGCCTCTAGCCCGCCCCCGTCTAGCAGGTATTGCCAAATGGAGCCTGAGCCCTCGTCACTGAGGAGCCCATGCAAAATAGGTCCCATTCTTTGTCAATTTGTTGTGGAGATAGTCTGTTTCTTATTGTTGTGGTGAATTAGTTGCCTAACGCTGAGGATATAGTGCTGAGTTGTATCATATCATGTCTTGCTTTTACTGCAAGTATACTACAACAAATTTTGCGTGAAATCGATTAAATTGAAGTTATAGTGCTGCAAGAAATGACCTTTGAATTTTTGTTGGTATTCTATCTGTGATGTTGGCAGAAACCTGTTTTTTGTTCAATATAAGGGTTTAAAGCATTTATAGTTTTCTGATCTAGGCATGGATTATACAAAAAAAATATGCAGTATGTTTCATCAAGATTATGCCACTTATAATATAGGCAATCTTGGAATACTGATGAGTTTGATTCTCCTTTTTTTTTGTAAGCTCTTAGTAGGCCTTATTTACTGGGAACAAGTTAGTTGAGATTTTGAGATTTTGATTCTCTGTTGCTTTCTATGGGAGGCTTGCCCCTTGTTTTAGCATATAAGTTCACCTTACAGTGCTATCAGGAATCAAGAGCTCCCTGTGTTTACTTGGAGTAGCTGCTTAATATTTCTAATTCTAAGATTGCGATGTTTTGATTCCACATTGCTTTCACATAGAAAACTATGCGATGGAGCTCATTATCCTAATGCAGGGGATTTTGTTAACTATTTCCTATGGATTAAACAAGACATCAATATCACAATTGGAACAACAAAACAATTGCAAGCTACTGCCAAATAGTTAAGAAATGGACATGAAATTTGCAGCATGTTCGTTCACCATCATGAGGCTAAAATTTGTGACTAAAAAATTTAGTTGCTCAATGTACAGACCAAAGCCTTTAAAACAGAGTAGCTTTTTCTGAACCTTAATTTCATCAACATCTATTTTGTGATTCTGTTTATGTTAAGCTGTTTGTTAACGTTGGTTATAAAGTTTCAATGTTTTTGCTTAATTTTCGTGTTTCCTTTATTGGCTCCTTTCTTCCTTGTGACGTAACGGATGTTAGTGTTTGGTTGCTTTGGTAGGCAGGCTGTTGACTTTCGGTACATCTCTACAATGGATGGATTAATGATAGATTTTCAGTAACCTTTTATTTTCTTTTTCGCTTGGGTGAGGAAAGCTGTCCTCTGTAAATATGCTCTTTGCTCTCATTTGCTCGTAAGAGAAGATGAATGAAAAGCTTGGATTCGAGAGTTGTTGCTACCTCAATTTGAAATTACAGTACATCTTGTAATAAATCTCTAATTTTTCTAAACAGGTCTCTGTTATGAACACGAGAGCCTCGCAGAAGTTATTATGTGCGCTGTATCAGATTGACCCACTGTACCGAGATGCCGGCTCAAGTATGGCGCACTCGGTCGAGCTAGACCGTTACGACCAGTTTATTGTTTGTGCCGTACCGTGCCATGTCTCAGTTGGCTGAGCTAATAGTACCGTGTATCGGCCAATTTGGCAAGGTCTAAGCGTCCTCTTATGTGCAACTGTGTCATCTATCCTGCATTGCTGCGTTTATTTCCAACCAAACATTCGCCAGTCTGTGACTGAACCGGCGAAGATTTCATGCAAATCGGAAGAAAAACAGCAGAAACGCAAAGAACGCGAGCAGCAAAGCACCGACTAGCAGCAGCGACCGTTTCTGAAGGATGCTCACGTGCAGCGCGCTTTCTTTCACTCCAGCCACTATCTCAACTCGCCCCCGAGCTCGCGCAGCTCCCGAGCTAGCTCCTCCATCTCCCGCCACGATATAAGTCCAAATTTGGATATACTCCCACAATCTGGATATAAGTCCAAATTCTAAACCACAGAACGCACAGAACAAGAATGCACAAATATAAGAAGTGGTTAATGAAAATATCAAGTGGAAGCCCACCATGATACATCCGCCCCAAACAAAATAGATACAATCAAAATCGTGCATCAGATCGACTCATATATAGTCGATCAAATGTCACATCTATACGTCAGGAGTAATAAATCATTGGAAAACTTTGTTGGAGGTTATTATCGGAGAACTCATAAATCAAAGTTCTTATTAACTGCTGACCCTCACTACTACAGAAAACCGTAATACAGACAATTTAGAAACGTCATCACATACATTTTTGTGAGCCGTCTGAATTTATGGGTCAGCAATGATACGAGGTCATCACAGACGGCTTTTGAACCGTCTGTGGTGGAAATATCACAGACGGTTTAGTTATAATCACAGGCTGTTTTTAGTTAAAAACCGTCTGTGATTTATAAATATCACAGACGGTTCTTAACTAAAAACCATCTGTGATATTTATAAATCACAGACGGTTTTTAACTAAAAACAGTATGTGATTATAACTATCACAGATGGTTTTTAGTTAAAAACCGTCTTTGATATTCCCTTCTACTCCTAAACCTATTTCTGTTTATTGGCTAGCCTAAGGAAATGCTAGCCATGCCCTCTGAAACAAGAAAATCAACATGTACATGTATATATCTAATTCACATCTCAATTCATTTCACAAACATAAAACATCTATTTCGCAAATCAATTAATTGAAATGAAAACAAGCAAATATAGTATAAAACACAGTACGCATTTTATTTTTATTAAGATTAGAGCCTACCATTACAATATCCTAAAACAACAAACAGGTTGCCCATCTAGCTAACACAACAAGAATAGAGAAAAGCAAAGATCATTTATGCCTAGGCATTCTCGCCCCTGATGCAGCGCACGAGCTGGATGTCTTTGACGCCCACCATCGTCGGCGTTGATTGAGCGCTGCCTTGTGTATCGTCTGCTTCGTGGGGCTATTATGGTATGGGTCAAGAAGGAGGGGAGGAGAACAGCAAGGAGGAGGAGAACAGCAAAGAAAGGAGGTTGGGTTCTGGTGATTATTTATAGGGGAGGGAGTGGGAAATTTTTTGGCGCGGGGATGGAGAGGCGGAGCTACGATCCGTGGGGTAAGGATTGGTGGATTTCTATTGGCTAGGATTGGGTTGAGGATGATCGACGGGCCCAGCGGTCAGATTATCATAGACGATTGGTAGCCAGAACCATTTGTGATGAATGAATATCACAGGCGGTTCTATATGCCAACCGTCTGTGAATTAGAGCACAAAATTTTATATACCGATGCAATATAAATAACTAGTCTAAAAAAATAAAATAGTAAAGTTTTATATGGCTTATATATACTCATTTGAAAGGTTTCGACGAGATCTACAACTTTTCAGTTGAAGCAAAATCCAAATTCCGAAAGAAAGACCAAGAAAAAGGGCAAAAACACAAACCAAAAACTTGCGACATAGGTTTAGGTCCAAAGATAGAAGATTTTTGGGGTCTTGGATGGAAACTAGCGCAAGCAAGTCATTGTGTTTGATCGGGCTCGTCGTTAGCTTTCCAAGGAGTACAAAAACGTCGAAATCGGACACCGTATGCAAAAGTCATGCCCGTTTTACTGAAGGTGTCTTAAAACTAAATCCTACTCGGACTCAGGCGGGAAATTATGAAATTTTGGGGAATTGCAAGGCGGGAAACATATCACAGACGGTTTTTAATACGAACCGTCTGTGATAACTTCATTATCACAGTCGGTTTTTTTTTATTAAAAACCGTCTGTGATAAGCTGATTACCACAGAAGGTTTTAAATAAAAACCGTCTGTGATACTGGAATATCACGGACGGTTTATCGGTAAGAACCGTCTGTGATACTCGTTTTCTCTGACGCCATCAACACAGATGGTGTCCAAATTAAAATCGTCTGTGTTAGTGTCGATCACAGACGGTTTTGTCAAACCGTCTGTGATTTGGCATCTAGTATTAGGATTTCATAGTAGTGCCTGCAATGCACACTAGCACGGCTAAGCGGGTTAACAAATCATATTTCTTAGGGTACTCGCAACAAGTAAAATTGCTTGATACTTACTCCATGATATGTCAAAAGTGATATGTCAACTTTTGGTGAAGAGAGATAGAGAGAGTGGGGAGAGCAGCAGTCAAAAAAACCAAGATTTTAGTATCAAGCTTTTATGCATTGGGAGCTTATTACCAAATTTGTGGACCATGCAGTATTAATTTGTGAGAGATCCATGCAAGAAGTAAGGCCTTATAATATCAAGCTTTAGTATCAAATTATTGGGGGGTTATTTCTAAAATCCTACCTAACCACACACTCTTCTCTAGCATCAAGGTTTATTATTAAACTGTAATGCCCCTATTTTTGAGAGCGCTAGTAATCCCTACAATTATCTAGGACTGTTCAGTTACGAAGTATTGTACATGAGTGCGCACCAACTCAATATATGCTTACAACAAAAGAACCAAGCTTTATTATAGAAGTACGGCTTAATAGCCAAGTTCAGACACGATGGGTGTACAAGCCTAAAATTATAATACAGCACAAAAGATAACCGCACAGGCGTACTTGAACGAGACTAAGACCAAAAACCACAGATAGCTCTTTGGGATCTTCACAACAGCTTGTTTATCATTGTCCCAAGGTTCTTTTGTTTGTTATTTAGCAAGTAATGAGTGCAACCGTACCCAGCAAGTCATAAGGGTATATCCTGACTTATCTATTTGCCATGATTGTTAATGGATAGGAATATACAGGTTTTATTAATGAGATTGTGGATGCAATTTTATTTGTAAACATTTTTAAACATGAAATAACAAAACAATAACTTCCTAAGAATAAGGGGGTTTCAACACTCGATTACTCATATTAAAACATAATAAAATCTACTTATGTCTTACTACTGGAATCACCTATTAAACACAGTTTCATTTATCGGAAGTATGACATATTCGAATACTATTTATTTCACTTTGCAGAGTAGCCTAGCTTTACCCATAAGATTTCTCAAACTCTCAATGTCATGCAGTAGACACACTTCAACTTGCATGCGACTGAGTTCAGAAAATAAGGTTTTTCACTGCTTAATTCTTTATATAGCTTCTACTCAATAGGTTATACATCACACAAACTCAGGTATCTACTGGCCAAGTCGGAATACACCTACCCGATTTGTGTGGACCTATCATTGTTAAGTATGGTTTTACTGTTCCCATACCACGCCCTTTCACTCCCACATCCTGTAGATATTCAATTGAGTTGAGAAGTTACTAGACCAGAATTGACAAGTCAACACTTGTGGTTGAGCGATTTATGTGTCCTTTACTAAGTATAAGCTTCTAGACCTTACTTTTCACCACAAGATAGCCATCCACACTTAGATCCTCAGTGCTCTATAGCACTGCCACCAATCCATCCAAAGCCTCCTCCCTAGGGTAAGGTCGTGGGATCCAATCATCTAGTGGTTTTCCACTATACATCTTTAACCCTAGAACTGTTTAAATAAATCTATTGGTGAAATGTCGAAGTCACTTAGTAGTACAAATATTTTGGATGAACCACAAGATATATCCTTAACCCTGGAACTATTTAAATAAATCTACTAGTGAAATGCCAAAGTCGCTTAGTAGTACAAATATTTTGGATGAACCATTCTACAATTATTTATATAGTAATTAAATATTACTAGAGTTGTCAACGTGAATATGGCCTCAAATTAAACATGACATTTTTTAATGGTAGGACATAACTAATTTACATGTCATTCTAAACTTTTATTTTAATTAAATAACAATACATAAATAACAGTAATGTAAATACTGTAATTAAATAATTTAAATTTCATGGCATTCAATATGATCAAAAACTTGTAACTTGCCTTGCTATTCAAAAAATTCTGCTATCTCGTACACTTCAATGCCCAGATTTGATCCTTCAACGGGTGCCTCGGAATACTCAGGAGCTAGTGCATACACATAAAATAGCATAAGCTCCATGCTTGAAATTAATCAAGCTAGGAAATAAATAAAATAAAAAGGAGTAAATTGCAATAAAAACTAAATAGGGAAGGTTTGGGTTTTATCGGGACTTGGGTTAGAAGAACAATGGTTGAAATGATTTAAACGGAATAGAAATGGTCAAAATGGAGGTATTCTTGAAATTAGAGTTTTGGGTGAATAGTGTTGCTACAGTGATGAACAGTGCTACATAGTATTTTTGGCCCGGCTGAGTTTTAAAAGAAAATGGCCTTTATGGGTCAGCCATCATGGCCAAAAGCGCACGGCTACTCTGGCCCAACTGCAACACGCATGCATGCACAGTCGTTGATTTGCGGCACATGGATGGCCACGATTAGGCCACGGCGCCAAACGAGAAAACCTTGCAATCACGCAATTTGGCTGCCACCAACCATCATGGCGATTTTTTATTTCACGAGTCTAAAAACTTATCATATCATAGCCTGAGTTACAATGGGGCTAAGACCCTGACCTTATATTGGTGCACAATGCACGGCCTTAATTACAACTCACACACTACTTGGCCTAAGGCCGAAACAAACTCCAATACGAACTAAAAAGGAAATACCTAAACTGCTACCTCTAGTTTCTCTCAATTTGCGACTTGACCGTGAGGATTCCGTGAATGTCACCTCATCCATTGTGTGGTGCTTCAAAATAGCTTTCCAACGAGTCCAAGAACGCCCAAATCAGACTCCGTTTGTGAAAGTTATGGATGTTTTAGTATCGGTCTTACCAGCTGTCCCAATCCGAGTCCGAATCGGTTTCAAATCTTTATATGTTTTGTTTTCTTGTTCAAGGGCTTTTCAAATCCATTTGGAACCTGAAAAGTAGTCCTTCTCAACCTTTAGAAAGCCATGGTGTGGTCGGATTTTACCCTTACTTGCATTGCAATACTCGGACTCCTTATGTTTGGCAAGTCTCGCGCGTCTCTCCGGACAGCTCGTGCAGCTTCCAATGAAATTACCATAACTTTGTGTAGGAAGCTCCAATCAAGCGCCGTTTGAGTTGTTGGAAAGTAGACTCCATTATATTTCGAAATATGTATTTTGTGTGCCTTAGAAACCTCAGAATTGACGTTGAGAACTTCATGAACTTTGTGGACAGAACTACAATCACGAGAACTTGATTGATCTTGTGTCTTCCTCTTTAGCCAAACTAACTTTCTTTCTTCTCCATCTATACGTCTAATTCCATACATTGTTGTCTTGTTTACACTGCGTATAGGAGGAATCACATAAGCATCCGCACAAACTAAGGTATTCTTCTCTCTCCCATAACCGATGGCTTCTTTCTCCTTGCACAATTCAGCACTACTAAGCCATGTAACTTTAGATTGCATAGATGAAGCACAAATCAATGTAGTGCTCACACTCTTGGCCACATCATCCCCTCCCTCTTCAAGCGAAACCGTCCTCGGTTTCGTGGTAATCTTCACAAGCTCCTTGCCCTTGATGGCAATGTCAGAAATAATCTCCTCATCTCTCTTGGGCAGCAAAGATTGAAATACACCTTATGCATAAAAGTGAAGCGATTGGCTCTTCCTTGGTGTGTAACATTTCGATCAAACTTTCACGGACGCCCCAACATGATGTGACACATGTGCATAGTCACGATGTCACACTCCACCTTGTCTTCATATCCATCAATTGAAAACTGCACGCGAACTTTATGAGTAACTTTCAGCTTACCAACATTGTGAAGCCATTGCATATAGTATGGCTTAGGATGACGCCATGTGGTTAATAAGAGTGCATCAACCACGTCCTTGCTGATCACATTGTTGTAGCTTCCACCATCGATTATAAGCTTGCACCGTTTGCCTTTGATCATGCATTGGGTTTGAAAAACACCACGTCGCTGCCCCTTCTCAACAATTCGCTTATTGTCACCATCCACCTTATGAGTCATCAAAGTTGGACCAACCTCAGGATCACAATACACAACTTCTTGCGGAGAATCATTGAATTTCTCATCGTCATGTTCAGATTCCTCGCTTTCGCCCTCCGTGGCATATCCCTCATGTGTGAGTAACACCTTCCTTGCATTTGGGCAATCCCTCATCATGTGACCCCTTCCCTTACACTTGAAGCACTCAATTTGACTTGTTCTAGCGGTGGAGAACGTGCTAGAATCAGATTTGGTTGCTTCTTTTAACTCTGTTGCTTGCCTCCTTTGAAAGAGCCCCATTTGAACGGCTTGATGTCGCCGCCTTGGAGTGTGAACCAACATCATCGCCTTGCTGTGATGGACGCCTCCATGGGTTTGTTTGAGTGTTGGCATGTCCACTCTTGGCTTATTTGCGCTTCAATTATTGTTCAACACGTTCAGCTTGATGTACCAAGTCTTGGATGTTGCAGTAATGGACCATCTCCACCCTATTTTGCACATCCTCATTCAACCCATTAAAGAAACGTGCCATAGTAGCCTCATCATGCTCCTCTGTTCCTGTACGGATTATCAACATCTCCATCTCTTTATAATACTCATCAACACTAGAATTACCTTGGCGTAGTTGTGACCGATTGGGCTGTAAAGCCGTTGTAAGGCAGTGTGAGCAAGAGGCCAAGTTAGGCGGTGCTGGCGCATGGTGAGGAGAGGTGGTGATGGGCACTATCGGTGGGATGTGCGTGCGGGCGAGGTGGCCATGGGGAGTACTACGGCTCTGCAGGAGTTGGCAAGGGATGACGAAGGTGGTATAGGAGGATGTGCGCATCGGCCGGGAGGCACGTAGAGCAAGGGTAGGTGAGGTCAGTTGGGGTGCGATCGATTGGAGGTGGGGCCACAGTGGCAGCTCCAGGCGCTAGCGGTGTGAACGCCCGGGGAAGGTGTAGTTGCAATTGGAGGCGCGGGCATACGGCCGTGTGGCCAGAGGAATAGGGGAAAGGAGGCGGATTCTTGAACGGCACCAACAAAGGGAGAAGGTGGAATGACCAAGAGAGGAAAGTGGATTTCCATGGTGGATTGCCATATTGGGAAGGAAAACAAGAATTCAAGCAAAAGCCATAGAAATTCAAATTTTGAATTTTGAGGTTGTTTCAACCTATCCCCCTTAAAAGAAATCTTGACCTCAAGATTAACTTGGACCAGGGAACGGGTTGGGAAAATCCTATTGCAGATCTGACTCATTTGGGAGCTTTTAGATCTTAATTTTGACATAACTCAACTTGAACTAAAAGATGCATCACATGTTGAGGGGGAGCTGGACTTTCTTGCATTTCAGCATTCTGCATTGTAATATAACCGCATGGAGCCTTGATTATTATCCTTTCATGATATGATTACAATGCATTACACCTTGCCATGACTTGTGCTTATTTGCTAGATTGATCATGACTTCATATGTGTAGACTAGCTTTTGCCATAATGAGTTAATTAAAATTGCTCAACTTGAATTAAAACTTGTCATGTTAGTTCTCGAGACTAGTCTTTCTTTAGTTATCCTTTTATGATTCATGCCATGTCAAATAGGCTGAGTTGAGTCTTGAGTCTATATTGAGCTTTAGATTGAGCTATTCTAGTGTCTTGATGACACATGAGTTAGTACAAGTCTTATATTCATGAAAATGCAAAAGATCTCTTTTGTGCGAAAAAACTGATCTCACCAATTCTTTCTCATGAGACGGCTTGCCATTGCACTCGGCATGAACTCATGGGGAGTTTTGGATGACCTAGACATCTTCTTAAGCTTCTTGCTTGGAGTGGTCGTATAAGGCTTGAGATCTAGCACATGATAAAAACAAAAATCTGGTTGGCAACAATCATGAGATTTCTAAAGAAAAACTTGTCAAATGTGCTCAATTTGCTAAAATTACAAAGGTTACAAGTACTTAAACAAATGTCTCATCCTAGAACTTGTAGCACTCTAATTTGACTCAATACTAGCTTCTTGGTTCCGCTTAGCTTATTGACATGGTTTGCATCATCCTTGGATACCTCTAGCTAGACTGTGATCATGAATGACTTAACATGCTAAGAATTTGCACTAAAATTTCAGATTGTGACTTCATTGGTTTAGCTGGCTTATATATATCTTGTCATGATCTAGATAGCATGTTTATGTGTTATGGCTTGATGTAATTCTCATATGCTCATTTTGGATAATCTTCATAGCTCTAAATGCTTAAAATAAACAAACTTCAGCCATTTCATCCATTCTTGTGATCTTATTCTCTCTTTTGCATCCTTGATGTGTTTATTGCCAAAAGGGGGAGAATAGTCATAGAAAAAGCCATTTTGGGAGCTTTGAGGAAAACTTGCTCTCTCTTTTGCTCCTTGTGTCGACATGGTCATTAGCTTCATTTTCTTCCTTTGGACCATGTTTGACTTTCTTTTCAAACTCAACTTTGCGCTTTTTTTTGGGTTTGTCAATATACTCATCAAGGGGGAGATTGAGAGACCATGTGGAGGTGACCACATGTTTATGATGAGTAATTGACAAGTTTGTTGCAAAGATTGAGTTTGGTTTGAGTGGTTTGTGCCAGGTCGGCATTTGGTTCAGTCGGGTATGGTTGGACGGTCTTATTGCATATTCGTCTTCCCGATTGGTCGTTTGGGCGATTTCATGTTTCATTAATGCTATTTATGCTTTCATGTATCGAGTGGTGCTATTTAATTTGTTTATTGTCTGTGATGGCTGCAGGACTTCGAGGTAAAGTCGTGGTGAGGCACGGAGGACCGGACTAGGCGCAGGCGGTGCCGAGGTCAGAACGATCGAGGTGTGCCGAAGACGGTGAGGGCTCGAGGTAGCTGCGAGGCTTGAGCGGCAAGAAAGGAGGAAGCTTCCTGGAAGGTGCAGGAGGGGCGTTTTGGAGAATACGCAAAGCTGCATTAAAGGAAGTGGGTTATGGATAAAGCACTAGAGTTGTTGAGGCTTAGTGGGTAAAGAGAGAGGCAAATCCATTAGTGAGAGAGTATAAATAGGGGAGTGTCTCCTGCATGTAGTCCAAGTCTTTTGGAGGTTGTTTTGCTTTCTCTTTAGTGGGTGAGAGCTGTTGGAGAGCACAGAGAGTTGTCCCCTTCGTGTATGTTATTTCTTGAGGGACAGGGACATGAGTTCTTGATCATTCCAAGCATGTATGGGGTTGTAGGGATGGTATGGGTTGATACACTATGCAATCATGTATCTTTCTTCCTCATTATCAATCCAAGATGATTTTATTTGAGTTTGATTGAGTTCCCAGGCTCTCTGTGGTTTTTACCATTCGATGCTTTCTAGGCTTGATTTTTGAGTTTTTGTGTTTAGGCTCGATTCTTGCTGGGGAGTGGCAAAATGGGTTGCTCTATGATGGAATTGCATTTCTAGACCCTTTGGTCACCTAGTTCCAAGAGCAATTTGATCAATTTGCAAGAATCACCTTTTTAGCCTTCCTGTGTTCTTATTCTCATTTCTAGGGTTTTGGTGAGAATTGTGTTTCCCTTCTTGTGATGGCTTGAAACTTGGCAAGTTTAGTCCCGTGGCTATCAAGCAGCTGTTGTCAAAGTTTCATGGCCAACGGATCAGAGATGGAGTGGCAATTTGATCTTTTGGGCAGCTCTCTGTATTTTTCAGTTTTTGGGTCAAGTCCCAATTTCTTTATCTTGAGTTGAATTCTCTTGATCCCTTGAGTTCCCCTTGCTATTTTAGTTATTTCTCTGCAGTTCTGGACTGTTTTACCCTTCAGGAAATCTTCATTTTCTGCAGTTGTGTCATTTCTGAAGTTGCAGTTTAGCTGTCTGAAAATCAGGATTTTTGGGCTGTTATGCCCGAGGGGCGGTCAGACCGGACGCACAGTGGCAGTCAGACCGGCCCTATATGGGCGGTCAGACCAGCGGCCAGGGAGCGGTCTGACCGGCCCACATAAGGCGGTCTGACCGGCCCTGCCTGGCAGTCTGGGTTGCTTGGTAATTTTTGTGAGTTTTTGGCCTTTCCTTTTGTTCTCTCTGTCTGCAATGCTTATTTCTTCTGAGTGCTAAAGTTTCCAGAGGACTTTTTCTCATCTTCTTCTTCATAGCATCGGTTGCTATTGGAGAAAGATTGAGGTGTGTACTTAAGGGGGATTTTTAAAAGTCGACATTCACCCCCCCCTCTGTCGCCATTTCGGTCCAACAATTGGTATCAGAGCCAGTTAGCTCTTCTCAATAGATCTTAACCGGTCTCTAGAGCCATGGTGACAGACAAGTACTCGACCAATCCCCCAATTTTCGATGGGATTGATTATCCCTTCTGGAAGAGCCGAATGGAGACGTACATCCAGGCTCAGGGGTACACCATCTGGCGTATGGTCAAGGTCCGGTTTGTTGTTCCTGCCGATGAGAACATCAATGCTGGAAATATGCATGATGTTGAGACAAACGCTAAGGCAAGGAACATCATAATCCAGGGCCTGAGTCGTAGCGAGTTTGACCGCATATCTCATCTTTCGTCCGCCTTCGATATTTGGGAGACCCTCGGTGCTTACCATGAGGGCACCACCCAAATAAAGACGGTGTGACAGGACCAGTTCAAGCGAGATTACAACAAGTTTGAAATGCTCGCTGGCGAGTCCCTCGATGAGTGCTTTGCGCGTTTTCACAAGATTTCGAGCAACCTCCGAGTGGTCGGTCTCACATACCCCGACTCGGATAACGCTCGACAGATGCTCGCTGCTCTCGACTTGCGCGTTTGGAAGATGAAGGTGACTACCATCAAGGCACCACCGACCTCTCAACTTTGACTCTTGACGCGTTATACTCGCACCTCAAGACTCACGAGATTGACATTGTCTCTCGTAAGTCGAAGTCGCAGTTGATGGCTTTAGTCACTGATCCCACTTCTGGACCTTCTTCCGAGTCGACTTGCGGATTCTCCCTTGCTGCTCTCTATGACATAACTGATGATCAGTTAGAGCAGCTTGCGGATGAGCAGTTAGCCCTCCTAGCTCGGAGATTTTCCCATGCTTACAAGAGGAGGAGGGATGGGAAGAGAGGAGGACCCGTGATCTGCTTCGAGTGTGGTGGCTCCAACCACATTCGAGCAAACTGCCCCAAGCTGGGGAAGGGCAAAGGCGACTACGGCGGTGTGAGCAAGAACGACTACAACCTACTGCTCACACCCAAGGCAAGAAGAAGTTCCGCGACCTTGGCAAAGCCAAGAAGCTCTTCCACCGCGTCCTCACCGCCTTTGACGACCTCGACCTCAGCGAGGTGGAGGGGTGGAGTGATGACGATGGGACGGATGAGCAAGATCCCAAGGGCGGCGATGACTTCTCCGGCATGTGCTTCATGGCCCTTGAGGGCGAAGTGAGCTACAGCGAGCTGTACTCCGACTCCGACGAGGTATCTCCCACCTACGACCAGTTTAATGATGCTTTTCTTAAGCTAGGTAGATTTCATGCTAGATCTAGAGCTAGGTGTAGCGAGTTGGAGAAGGAAGTAGATAGACTGTCACGGGAGCTTACTTCACTTACATCTGCTTCCTCCCGTGATAAATGTGATACATGATGTGCTCTATTAGGTGACATGGAGAAATTAAGGACCTCGCATGATAGTCTGTCCTCTGAACTTGACATTGTTAAGATGGAGAATATTAGTCTCTTGGCTGAACTAGAAATGAGTAGGATTGCTTCTATTCCATCTACTACTGTTGAGACTAGTGCATGCACCTCATGTGAGGATAAGGACAACGCATTTAGAGGTCTTTATACCATTCTTCTGGATCTGCCTGAGTCTTGTGAAAATTGCAATAAGTTGAAGATGAATCTTAAATGGGTAGACCATAAAATTACTGAACTGCAAGCTTCACTACTTGAGCCCATTGCTTCATGTTTGAACTGTCCTAAGTTAACTGCTGAACTTGAATCTGTCTCAAAACAGTTTCAAGAAATGATTGACACTAATAAGAAAATAGCTCAGCTCGCGACTAAGGACCCTGTTAGCTCACCATGCATTAGTTGTGATAAACTAAAACTTGAACTCGTTGCTTTGAATGAAAAATGTGTGAAGCTAACTAAGGATCAACTAGTGAAGCCATCAACTGATTGTGATGTGATTGCTGGTGTGGGGGAGAAGCCCAAGGGTAAGGTTGAGACGCTTAGCGACGTGAACCAAACTGCTAGCAGTAGGACTGCCCCTTCCGAGTTGGCTGTGCGTGCACAAGCCATTCACTCTTCTGCTATTGGTTCTTCATCTGCTCCCTTACCTCCTGCTGTCTCTTCTTCTCCCTGCTCTTCTTGCACCTCTCTCTTTCGGGAGTGTCAGTACCTTATGAACACTCTCGAGAGATTTGTAGGCGGCAAGAAGAAGCTTAATCTTATTCTAGACTAATCTAAGATTTGCAGATTTAATCAGGGTCTAGGATATGATTTCTATGAGGACATGAGGAAGCATCCAACTGCCGTGCTTAGACCCATAGCACCGGGTGTGATCGAGATTGAGCCCAGGACCGAGAAAGTCCAATTTAAGTCAGCAGGCTTTGTCCAAGGGATTTCTAACAGCAAGGTGAGTCCACCTGCTACTTCGACCTCTCAGAAGGCGAAGCCTCACCGTGTTACTTCTACTTCTTAGAAGGTGAAGTACCATTGCACCTTCTGTCAGAAGGATGGATACTCGATCGAGCGATGTTTCAGGTGCGCCAAGATCGCGCGAAGAGACCGTGCTGAGGCTCTTGGCGTATTCAGGGTCAGCCCCAGACCGTGAGTGCCCTTAAGACCCACACGAGGTCTAGGACTGTTCAGCTGGATGGGTTTGGGCAGCATCGAGGACTTGGTTTTTCCGAGTTTTCTGGTTTTCGTCCTCGATATGCTCCTGGTCGTGACTCCGCCGTCCTGAGGGTAGATCTCGTTTCCCCCGTCGAGATAGCTACCCACGGCATGATCAACATGTTGGTGGTGTCTTGACTCGCTCCTCTGTAGCAGTCAAGCCCAACAACAGCTTCAGGTCTACACATAGACTGTCTGCTTCTTTGAGTGAAAGAGAGCGTAGGGTAGATAGAGGTCAGTTGTGTTTGACTACTTCATCTGCTCGACGTGTTACTCAGTATTGGGTGTCAAAATCACTCTTGATTTATCCTAGTACTGAGACTTTACTCTCTTGTTGACTCAGGTTCGCCGGGCAGGGAAGGGAATGGTTTGGCTTTTAGACTCCGAGTGTTCACGACACATGACCGGAGACACCCGTTGATTTTCTTCCCTTGCCCGTGCTCCAGGTGATGAGACGATCACCTTCGAAGATGCTTCATCTGGGTGCGTCATCGCCAAAGGTATAGTGCGTGTTAATGATTCTTTCATTTTGAAAGATGTTGCCTTGGTTAGTAAGCTGCAGTATAATTTACTTTCAGTCTCTCAGCTTACCGATGACGGTTTCGAGGTGAGCTTTAAGAAAAACAATTGCAAAATTCTTGATTCTTCGGGTAGTCTGGTTTGCGAGATTTCTCGTTTTGGGAGGATCTTTCGTGCTGATTTTTTCTGAGTCTTCTGGTGATCATCTCCGGTGTTTAGTTGCTTCGGAGTCCTGTGATCTTTCTTTCTGGCATAGGAGACTTGGTCATGTTGGATTTGACCATTTGACCGGAGTTAGCGGCCACGATCTCATTCGTGGTCTGCCAAAACTCAAGATGGTCAAAGATTTAGTTTGTGCTCCTTGCCGGCACGGCAAGATGGTTGCCACATCTCATCCTCCGGTCACAGTTACTATGACCGATGCACCAGGACAGCTGCTCCATAGGATACAGTTGGACCAGCTCGAGTGCAGTCAGCAGGAGGGAAGTGGTATGTTCTTGTTGTGGTCGATAACTTCTTGAGGTTCTCTTTGGTGTTTTTCTTAGCCTTGAAGGATGAGACGTTTACACATTTCCGAGGTCTTTTCAGTAGGCTTTCTGTTGAGCTCCCGGGTGCCTTACGAGCGATCCGCAGTGACAATGGCACGGAGTTCAAGAATTCCTACTTTGAGAGGTTTTGCGATGAGACAGGTGTAGAGCACCAGTTCTCTTCTCCGCACGTCCCACAGCAGAATGGCGTCGTGGAGAGGAAGAACCATACCATGGTCGAGATGGTCAGGACGATGCTTGATGAGTATTCTACACCTAAGAAGTTTTGGGCTGAGGCTATTATGACCGCGTGCCATGTTTCGAACAGAGTCTTTCTTCGGGCACACTTGCACCGCACTTCTTATGAGTTGAGATATGGGCGAAAGCCCAGTGTATCTCATTTTCGCGTGTTTGGTTGCAAGTGTTTCATTCTGATGTCCGGGAACCTAGACAAGTTACTTGACTTCTTCGCGGGCGTATAGGGATTGAAACTGCGAGTCTAGTAAGTTGGTAGAGACCTGTGAGGTGACCTTCGACAAGGCCAATCCGGGGACTAGGCCCGATATCTCAGGTTCTTTAGAGCAGTCTGAGCCCATCTTTGTGGATGATGAGGATGATGGAGATGAGGGTTGTTTACCCGATCCAGTTCCTCAACCTCCACCCGAGGTGCCGTCTTCCACCGCACCTCGAGGCGATCAGCCCATGCCTTCGGCTTCCTCTGGAGCTAGTGGCTCTGTTCCTACCTCGTCAGCTCATGAGGTAGAGGTCACTTCTTCTTGTCATCCAGAACCTCCTAGACATATCCAAAAAAACCATCCTTCTGAGCAGATTATTGGAGACCTTTTTGAGTGAGTCACCCGCTCAAGATCCGGTATGTCTCATTTCTGTCTCCATTCTGCCTTTGTTGCCTCCTTTTGAGCCCAAGGACGTTTGTCATGCTCTCTCTGACGAGTCTTGGGTCAATGCCATGCATGAGGAGCTAGAGAATTTCGAGAGAAACAAGGTCTGATCGCTTGTTGAGCCCCCTCGAGGTCACAATATCATTGGGACTAAGTGGGTGTTCAAGAACAAGCAGAGTGAGGATGGGGTAGTCATTCGAAACAAGGCTAGACTGGTAGCTCAGGGCTTTTCTCAGGTTGAGGGTCTAGATTTCGAGAAGACCTTTGCCCCTGTAGCTAGACTTGAAGCCATTAGAATCATGCTTGCTTTTGCGGCTTCTAAGGGTTTCAAGCTTTACCAGATGGATGTCAAGAGTGCCTTCCTCAATGGCTTTATTGAGGAAGAGGTCTATGTGAGACAGCCTCCAGGTTTCGAGAACCCCAGATACCCAAACCATGTCTTCAAGCTTTCCAAAGCACTGTATAGACTTAAGCAGGCCCCTAGAGCTTGGTATGAGAGGCTTAAGTCCTACTTGTTGAGTCATGGTTTCGAGATGGGTAAGGTAGATAAGACCTTGTTCATTCGCCAGCATGGCACTGATCTTCTGCTCGTCCAGATTTATGTGGATGACATCATCTTTAGCGGCTCTTCCCATGCTCTCGTTTCACAGTTCTCGGATGTCATGAGCACCGAGTTTGAGATGAGCATGATGGGCGAGTTGACCTTCTTCCTTGGCTTCCAGATCAAACAGACTCGGGAGGATACTTTCTTGCATCAGGGCAAGTACACTCGTGACCTCCTGAGACGCTTTGACATGAGTGATGGTAAGCCCGTGTCAACTCCCATGGCATCTTCCGCCACACTTGACCCAGATGAGGATGATGATCCAGTTGATCAGAAGGAGTATGCAGCATGATAGGCTCCCTCTTGTACCTCACTGCCTCGAGACCGGACATACACTTTGCTGTGTGTCTATGTGCTCGTTTTTAGGCTTGTCCTCGCGTATCTCATCGCCAGGCGGTGAAGCGCATTCTTCGGTACCTTTGGGCTACCATTGACTATGGTATTTGGTACTCTTCCTCATCCTATCTTTCCTTGAGAGCCTTTTCGGATGCAGACTTTGCTGGCTGTAGGATAGATAGGAAGAACACTTCTGGCACCTACCAATTCATGGGCACTTCTCTTGTTTCCTGGTCTTCGAGGAAGCAGTCCGGTGTTGCTCAGTCCACTGCAGAGGCCGAGTACGTTGCTGCAGCCAGTTGCTGTAGCCAGGTGCTTTGGATGGTCTCGACCCTACGGGACTTTGGGTTAGTTATCGACAGTGTTCCACTCTTTTGCGATAACAGTGTTCCAGACGCAGAGTGGCGGTTAGACCGGCCCTATATGGGCGGTCAGACTGGCGGCCAGGGAGCGGTCTAACCGGCCCACATAAGGCGGTCTGACCGGCCCTGCCTGGCAGTCTGGGTTGCTTGGTAATTTTTGTGAGTTTTTTGCCTTTCCTTTTGTTCTCTCTGTCTGCAATGCTTATTTCTTCTGAGTGCTAAAGTTTCCCAGAGGACTTTTTCTCATCTTCTTCTTGATAGCATTGGTTGCTATTGGAGAAAGATTGAGGTGTGTACTTAAGGGGGATTTTTAAAAGTTGACATTCACCCCCCCTCTGTCGCCATTTCGGTCCAACAGTCTGTCCTTCAATCTGAGGATGGTATGTTGTACTGAATGCTAGATCAGTCCCCATAGCCTCATGTAGCTTCTCCCAAAATTTTGATGGGAGTTGTGCCCCTTTATTTGAGGCAATTCTTTTAGGAACTCCATGCAACACTACAAATTTTGTCAAATACAATTCTGCCAATTTGTCCTTTTCATATGTTTGCTTGATTGGTAGAAAATGTGCCACTTTGGTTAATCTGTCAACAATTACCCAAATGACATTATACCCTCCTTGCATCTTGGGGAGTCTAGTAATGAAGTATATACTGATATCTTCTCACTTTCATTCTAGAGCTGGTAATGATTGTAGCAGTACTGATGGTCTTTGATGATCTATCTTTATTTTTTGACATACATCACATCTTGCTACATATTGTGCTATTTACTTCTTCATAGTACTCCACGAAAATCTTTTCTTTAGATCTTTATACATTTTTGTACCTCCAGGAGGTAGAGAAAACTGTGATGAACGGGCTTATGCCAGTATCAAGTTTTTTAATTCCTTTTTGTGGGTATACAATAACGTCCATAGAGTTTTAGGATTCTATGCTCATCTTCAATGAATTCTGTTGAATTTCCTTCTTAACTGTCTTTCTTAAGCTGTTGAATCTCTTCATCTTCATCTTGGGCTGCTTTGATTTGATCTGTTAATAATGATTGAATTTTCAGTACTACTACAAATCCTTGTTCAGCTATTGTTAAATTCAATTTCTGCATATCTTTCTGTAGAGGTGGATACTCTGTCTCATTAGCTATGCCATTATAGATTTTTCTGCTCAGTTCATCTGCCACAACATTAGCCTTGCCTGGATGATATTGAATATCCACATCATAATCTTTAATACAATCTAGCCATCTTCGCTGTCTCAAATTCAGCTCTGGCCATGTGAATATGTACTTCAAACTTTTGTAATTAGAGAATAACTCATAGTGCTTGCCTAACAAATAGTGCCCCCAAATCTTCAGTGAATATACCATAGCTGCTAACTCCAATTATGATAATTCTCTTCATGGGGTCATAGCTGTCTTAAAGCATAAGATACAACCTTTCCATCTTGCATTAGCATATATCCTAAACCCTATTTTGAAGCATCACAATATATTTAAAATTCTTTTTTTGGATTTGGGAGTACTAAGACTGAGCTATTGTTAGTTTAGCCTTCAGTTATTGAAAATGTTCTTCACAATTATCTATCTACTCAAATGGCTTGTCTTTGATGTGTAGTTGTGTAAGTGGGCAGGCGATCTTCAAGAATCCTTCTATTAATCAGTGATAATAACCCGCCAATCTAAGAAAACTTCTAACTTTAGTCACTGTTGTTGGTTGCTTCCATTCCATAACAGCTTTAACTTTTTCTGGATCAACTTTCACTCCTTCTTTAGTAATAATGTGTCCCAAAAATGCAACTTCTTTTATCCAAAAATCACACTTGGTGAATTTGGCATATAACTGATGTTCTCTGAGCTTGGTTAAAGTAATATACAGATGTTGTCTACATTCTTCTTCAGTTTGGAATAGATTAGTATACCATCCACAAAAACTACCACGAAATGATCTAACTGGTCCATGTACAAAAAATTCATGAGATCCATGAAATATGATGGGGCATTGGTCAGACCAAAAGGTACAATTGTGAATTCATATACCCATATCTTGTTGTAAATGTACTCTTCTCTCGACACTTGCTTTTAGATTTTACGTTGATGATAACCCGCTCGCAGATTGATTGTGGAAAACACTTTAACTCCCTTGAGTTGATTAAACAAGTCACCAATTCTTGGCAATGGATATTTATTCTTGATTGTCACAGCATTTAGTCCTCTATAGTCAACACACATTCTTAAACTTCCATATTTCTTCTTTGCAAACAGTTTTGGGGCTGATCAAGGAGAAACACTAGAACATATAAATTCTTTTTCTTTCAATTCATCTAATTGCCTTTTGAGTTCTTTTAAATCACTCGCTGATATTCTATATTGATGCTTTGTAATTGGCTTAGTGTTTGGAATCAGTTCAATTGCAAGTTCATTTTGTTGATTAGGTGGTCTTCTAGCAATTCTTTTGGAAATACATCTGGATAGTCTTGGACTTCTAGTACTTGAATCTTTTCATCTGTCAATATATTGTGAATACACTTCTTCATGTTTTCTATTAGAACATGATCAGTCTTCACTATTATTTCTCAACTTTTGGGCTTGTCAGTGCCATGTTTTATTTTCACAATCTACTTTGGCTTTATTTTTGTTAGCCAATTCATTCCCAAGATAGATCTATCCCCTTCATTTTTAGTAGCAATAGATTGGCTTTAAATTCTACTCCTTGGATTTCTATACTCAAGTTATTTCACCCTAGGTGGGATTCCATCCTAGTCCCGGGTGTTTGAAAAGCATAATGTTTTTTGCAAAGAAATAAATGGCAACTGATTTCTTGTAATAAAATCCATGGAAAAAAATGAATGCGTTGTTCCAGGGTCAAATAAAACCAATGCAGGATTTGAGTGAATCAGAAACATATCGACAATGATGTCAGTTGCTCTGGCTGCATCCTTGGTGGAAATGTGGTTCATCCTTCCTTGAAGTATTGACCTTCACATGCCTCTGCCTCTTCCAGCCTAAACACATGTTGATGATCCTGCTAGCGCTCCCATTGCGGTTCCTACTGGCACTCTTGTTGGTGTTGGTGTAGGGGGTCACGCTTGCAAAAATCCTCCTTGAGGTGCTGGTGCAATGGCAACTATCTTGACAACTGATTGCTAAGCTTTGGTTTGAAGTTTTGCCACTTCAAAAGACAATCCTCTTTTTGGGCATTGTTCCTTAAAATAACCAAGTTGATCACAATGAAAGCATGCATTTGCCTTCTATGGGCAGTTGTATTGGTAATGGTTCCCTCAGTAGGTGTGGCATCGTACTATCACAGGTTGAGAAACATTGTACTGGGGAGAAACATTGTATTGGGGTCCTAGTGCAACTACCACCTATCAGTTCTATTGGTATCCATTTTGTGGCGATACCAGTATTTATCCTCTTGGTGCACCTGATGATGATGATGATCTCTACACAGCTTTCCTCTTGCGTGAGTCTTCCAGTTCATTTCTAGCTTCTTCAGATATGATTTGTTTATTCTCCATGTCTGATATATCCTTAAAGTTGATGGCTAAGATATGATACTTCAATGATTTTTGCAGTCCTTCTATAAATATCTCCATCTTTTAAGCTTTGGTCTTGATGTCATCAGGGGCATAACGGGCAAGTTGGTTGAACTGATGAAGATATTCTATCATTGTACACCATCCTTATTTGAGTGCACGAAATTCCAGGTGCTTGGCCTCCACAACACCTGTTGGGATATGAGCATGACGGAAACGTCAAACTCTTTCCATGTGATTTCTCTATCTTCATGCATGATTTGGAAATTTATCCACCATGCAGCAGCTTGTCCTTGGAGTTGATGGGAGGCGTATAAAACCTTTTCCTTGTCTTCACATTGTATGGTCTTCAGCTTCCTTTCAATGTCCCTAAGCCAGTCTTTAGCTACTACTGGATTAGGTAGTGTAGAAAAAGTGGGTGGTTGCATCTTCTGGAGATCTGCCCATTTGGATGTAACCTGGGTTCCTTCTCTGCTAGCGGCGACTCCTGTTGAACTGCCCGGTGCTGCTGTCCTCATTACTATCTATGTGAGTAACTTGGAATGCTACTCCATCAATCTTGCTTAATTTTGTTCAGCTTGAAATCTATTTTGTTCCATCATGGCTTCCAGCTAGGTTGTCTTCTTCTGCACGCTGGCTTCCCTGACCTTGGGACCTGGTTCTTGCCATCTGATTACTGTAGAATAAGATCTGATGTTAGTTCTGTAGCGATTTTTATGAACATCAGATACATAATTAAGAATATGAATTTAGGGTAAGTGTAGAACGAATAAGGTAAAGATTAGAGTGAACAAGAAGGGGATGAAACTTTGAAGGTGGTGAGATACAGATATTAACAACAAACAAATTAGGAGATAGCAAATATAGATTTTATTTATTACACAAAATAGATACAAACCAAACTTAGGGTTTATATTACAACTCGCATTACAAACATAAAATACTATTGCAAGGGTATAGCTCTATACTATCGTAATCTACACTAATTAAATAGCTCAAAAGGTTCAACTCTCGACTTCAAGTCCTTGCTTAGTTCCCCTTATCGGACGGCAGATTGCTAGTGGTGTAGCGTACCACCTCCTCCGGGTCTTCCTCCTCGTCGTCGTCTTCCGCGGGTCCTTTTCCATTGTTGTCATCTTTAAGCTTTGGTAGTGCTTGGGAGTTGACTCCACGAAATCGATGTGATAAGCACGTGCTGAAGGCCTTTGGGGTGGCTGAGGTCAGACAGGTGTAGGAATGTCTAGGGACTCCCCACAATATGACATCTCATCGACCTCGACCATGTCATGCCGATGTAAGTCTTGCCTCAAGGTACGCAGCTCATGTTGAGATAGATACAACTATCAATGCAAATCTTGATATTCTACCAAAGTCCTCGAGTAGAGTGCCTCCTTCAATGGAGGATCATCATTTTCGTCTTCTTGTGGAGTAGAATAGGCTTTCCCATCATCAATACTTTGTGGGATTAGATCAAAAGGTAACTTGTCAAATTCTTTATCATAATAGTTCCATAGATAAAGCACAACACCCCGAACAACATCCCGATCGTGATTTGATACCAATCCATAACACCCCCATTTCTGGGAGCGCTAGTAATTCCTGCAACTGCCCAGGACTGGTCAGTTGCAGAATACTGTACATAAGTGTGCACTAACTCAACACATGCTTACTACAAAAGAACCAAGCTTTATTACAGAAGTACGGTTTAATAGCCAAGTTTGGACACAGCGGGCATGCAAGCCCAAGTTATAATACAACTCAAAAGATAACCCCACAGGCATACTTGAGTGAGGCTAAGACCTAAAACCATTGATCATCGATGAAATAGGGCTCTTCTGGATCTTTATCAACAGCTTGTTTATTGTTATCCTAAGGTTCTTCTATTTATTATTTAGCAAGTAATGAGTACAACTGTACCCAACAATTCATAAGGGTAAATCTTGATTTATCTATTTGCCATGATTATCAGTGGATGGGAATAAACTGATTTTATTAATGAGATTGTGGATGCAATTTTATTTGTAAATATTTTTAAATAAGAAATAACAAAACAATAACTTCTTAAGAATAAGGGGGTTTCAACACTTGATTACTCAAATTAAAACATAATGAAATCTACTTATGCCTTGCTATTGAAATCACCCATTAAACACAGCTTCATTTATCAAAGCATGGTGTATTCGAATACTATTTATTTCACTCTGTAGAGTAGCCCATCTTTACCCACAAGATTTCTTAAACTCTCAATGTCATGTAAGAGACACGCTCAGCTTGCGTGCGACTGAGTTGAGAAAATAAGATTTTTAACTATTCAATTCTTTATATAGCCTCTACCCGATAGGTTATGCACCACACAAACTCGGGTATCCACTGGCCAAGTCGGAACATAATCACCCGATTTGTATGGACCTACTATTGTTAAGTATTGTTTTATTGTTCCAATGCCACACCCCTTCACTCCCACATTCTGTAGATATTCAATTGAGTTGAGCAGTTACTAGATTAGGATTGACAAGTCAACACTTGTGGTTGAGCCATTTTTATGTCCTTTACTCAGCATAAGCTTCCAGTCCTTACTTTTCACCACAAGGTAGCCATCCACATCCAGTTCCTCAGTGCTCTATAGCACCGCCACCAATCCATTTCAAGCCTGCTCCCTAGGGTACGGTCGTAGACTCCAATCATCTAGTGGCTTTGCACGATACATCCTTAACTCTAGAACTATTTAAATAAATCTGTCAGTGAAATACTGAAGTCACTTAGTAGTACAAATATTATATAGTAATTAAATATTACTAGGGTTGTCAAGGTGAATATGGCCTCAAATTAAACATAGCATTTTTCGGTTGTAGGACATAACTAATTTACATGTCAATTCTAAATATTTATTTTAATTAAATAACAATACATAAATAATAGTAATGTAAATACTATAATTAAATAATTTAAATTTCATAGGATTCAATATGATCAAAAACTTGTAACTTACCTTGCTGTTCTAAAAACTCTACCATCTCGTACACTTCAATGCCCGAATCTGGTCCTTGAACGAATGCCTCAAGATACTCAAGAGCTTGCGCAAAAAGATAAAATAACATAAGCTCTATGCTTGAAATTAATCAAGCTAGGAAATAATTAAAATACAAGGAGGAAAATATAGTAAAAACCAAATAGGGAAGGTTTGGTTTTATCGGGAATTGGGTTGGACGAACAGAGGTTGGAATGATTTAAACAGGATAAAAACATGGGTATTTTAAAATTATATTTTCAGGTGAACAGTGTTGCTATAGTGATGAACAGTGATTGGGTCGGCCTTAAGTGAATAGTTTTATGCAGTATTTTTAGACCGGCTCGATTTTAAAAGAAAATGGCCTTATGGGCCAACCATCATGGCCCAAAGCATGCGGCTACTCTGGCCCGACAGCAACGCACGCGCACGGCTGCTCCGGCCCGATAGCAACACGTGCACGCATGGCCGTCGAACTGTGGCACGTGGATGGCCACGATTGGGCCACGACGTTGCCACAACCTCTTCTTCAACCTTTGGCTGTCTCTCACCGGCGCAAAATAGAGGTGTGGCCGCCTCCATGATTTGGCAACGACGATGATCACTGGCGGTTAAGGATGGTACAGACGGTCTCTACTCAACATGGCGGTCCCATTTGGTGTTTTGGGAGGTGCGAAAAAGGGCAATGGTGGCCGGCAGGGAGGGAGATCGTCATGGGTCCTACCATGGCTTAAGGCTTCTCCCACGATCTTTCGGTGAGTTTAGAGTTGATTTAACCATCTACGGCTCATAATACTCATATGGGTGGCAACGGTTTAGGCTGAAGAGTTCCCAGGAGGGCTGTCCACAATGAGGGCTTTACGGTCGATTGAGGTCCATGGCACTTGGGCTACTAAGGGCAAGAGAGATTCCGATGGGCGTAGCTTCGGGTTTGCGGTGGTCTAGGGAAGCTGTGATGACATGGAATCGATTTTTTATGGCCAGTGGTGAGAGATTGGCCGAGCGGCTTACTTGCTCAGGGGAGGTCAGAGTGAGTAGCTTAGTTGTGCAATTGAGAGTGGCGTAGGGGTTTCTATGTGGCCGATTGGGCTTTAAAACCATTGTAATGTGGTGTGAGAAGGAGGCCGAATATGGCGGTGCCGATGCATGTTGAGGAGAGGTGGCGAGGGGCACTGCCGATGGGATGTGTGTGCAGGCAAGGTGGCGATGGGGAGTACTATGGCTCTGCAGGAGTTGGTGAGGGATGACAAAGGCGGTATGGGAGGACGCGCACGTCGGCCGGGAGGTGCGAAGGATTGCAGTGAGGTGAGGTCAGTTGGGGTGGCGGTCGACTGGATGTGGGGCCATGGTAGCAGCTCCCAGCACTAGTGGTGTGAATGTTGGGGAAGGCGCAGCCGCAATTGGCGGCGTGGGCATGCGGGCATGTGGCCAGAGGAACAGGGGAAAGGACTCAAAGGAGGCTGGTTCTTGAACAGTGCCAACAAGGGGAGAAGGTGGAATGGCTAAGAGAGGAAAGTGGATCTCCAAGGTGGATTGCAAAATTGGAAAGGAAAACAAAAATTCAAGCAAAAGCCAAAGAAATTAAAATTTTGAATTTTGTGGTTGTTTCATAAACTTTTTATGGATAGTATTAAACTATTAGAGTGCCTATAATATGTAATTATGAACTAGATTCAGTGTACCGGGGAATTGTTGACTTCCAGGTTGAATCATCAAGGAATGGTGGTGAGCTATTATCATCTTCAATAGTGTTATTTTAGTTCTCTTTTAGTTATATTAAATAATTAAAATCCTATATAGACAAAATATGAGATGAGGAGAGATAATATGTTGTCTCTTATATAAGAAACAACTTAAACCCGTAAACCAATGCAAACAGTGAGAGGGTGTGAGGCATGAAGTTATGATGAAAATAGTATAAAATAGCTAGAAGAATGATTTACCGTTGGAGATGCTGTCTCTAGCGCTGCATTTAGGTGAGATAAAAGTATTAAAGTAAAATTAAGAGATAGATTATTGTACATGCCCTAGGAGTGCACAACAATTGATCAAGTTAGCCAAGTCTTTTTAAATTATCTTGGAATTAATTAATTATTCACAGCTAGCTAACCACAGAGGGACATATTAATGAGTGAGTTTTTTGGGCTGTGGCTTTTGGCTTAAATTTTTGAGTTCTGGCTGTTTGCAAGAGAGAGTACGGAGAGATAGGCACTCGCGTGTGAGTTTGGCCGATATAGATGAATTTGGTACAATGTCTACTACAATCGACTTGTAAACCCCACCATAAAATGATACACCACTTAAAAACTAGTTACTGTAGAAACCATAAGCTCAAAAAAACCTGACCATTTATGCCTTCTAGCTAACGGTAAGAATAAAACTATCGTTGGTTTAATTCCTCCTACATCTCAGGTACATCTCAGGTTCAGCAGAGCAATGTATAATGATTTTTAATATTGAAGTCGCGTTTTCACAAGTAGAACGGTAAAAACGTCAATTAATTAATGAATGCGTCCAATGTTACCTGACGTGGTAGCTTATCATCAATATTTGACTTTACACTAGTTTTCGTACGTTGCAATATTCAAATTGCAAGGAGAGCTTTCACAAAGAAAAGAAAGAAAATGCAAGGAAGAGTATGGGAAGCCAACCCGTACATTCGCACGGGCCTTCACCTTTAGTTCATTTATGCCAATGCTAATATTTAATGACAGCTGAACTTCGGAACCCGTGATATTTATGTGGACTTCAGTTTTGAATTGCTAAGAAAAATTTCAGATTTTGCTAATAGGACAATCCAAATCTTGACTTTGCAAGCTCTCTAGCGGTAAGTAACTAAGATCACACCACTTTACAACTATTGCAAATTCATACGTCTTAAAAACTTGGTCATGCTGTAAGCTATAGCCAATAGATGATGCTTGAATTTCCCCGGCCTTCTTGCTTTTCATCCGTGCAAAATCTATTTGCATCAATCAACGCCAAAAATAAGTGAGAAAATAAAAAAAAAGAAATAATCTCCATTGGGCGGTGGTGGTGATTCATCGACCGCTAAGCCTCTTTGCTAGCGAGCGGTCGATTGAGGGGACCCATCGTTCCGTCGCAAACTTCGGCAACCACCAATTCCCTCGCGCAATCCCCTCCATTCAAAACAGGACAAAAAAACCACAAGTGCAGACCCTCCCTCCCCGCTGCAACCGGATGCTCGTATGGTGCTGCTCCTCTTGATTCGATATCACGCCGCCGCAAATAACACTCCCCTTCTTCCCTCACCTCCCCTATCGATCCAGGCTGCCAGGGCTTTGTCCTCCTCCTCTTGGTCATCTAAGGATGTGGCCCGTCGGCCTATCACGGCCATGAACCGATCTCATCTCCACTGCAACCACTAGCGACGTGTGAGCACGGCGTGGTAGAGGCGAGGGCCGAGTGATCGGCTGTGCGAACGTAGGGGTGCAGCAAGGGACGCGGGCGGTACATGTGTAGCCTTCTCGTGCACGGCGTCGGCTAGAGCGCCAGCGGCCATGGGAACGGGTCTAGAGGCTAGCGTCAGCGCGTGTGGCGGGCAGCAGCAGCAAAACCTCCGAGTGTGCATCCAACGCACATGCTAAGACAAGATGAGACCCTAAAGCCTTACGGAGCGTGGACACGCGTTTTGACTACTGAACACATCCACGTGCGCGTGTACTCAGAGATGCACTGTTCATATGAACAATACCCTAGACAATGAGACACCACAAGCCCAAGCCCGGGTGGCTTGGTTGCACGACAACAACTCTGCCAACTAAGCTAGGGTCGGACCTCTTTCGTTCCCAAATTTTGACACCAAAGGATACAGGATCAGCCCTAAATTTAAGAGGACCAATAAAGGCCAGAGTCGACCCAGACCTTGTTGTTCGCATGCGCCTTGGTTCTCGTGTTCCCCTGCCTCCTTAGCTGCATCACCTGCCACTCCGCCGCCACCATCACCGGGTGGCAGTGTCCTCATCATGGTGCGCTACCTATGTCTTTCTCTTTTCTTGATCGCCAAAGCTTCATCCCAAATTTTCCAAACCCTAGAGCCCAAAATAGCAGCAAGACCATCACCTCCGGTCCACACGCTGCCTCCTCCTTTGTCGGCTATGAGCTCATCCCCACCGCTGGCCTTAAGTGTGTGCTCCGCCTCCGGTCCCCATCCGCAAGCGCCGCCTCTGCCTCCTCCTCCTCCACGAGTGCCACCTCTGCCTCCTCCTCATCCGCATGCTCGTCTGCCATCACATCCTCCACTGGCCTTGAGCTTGTCCCGGCCGTCTGCCTCTAGCCCGCCCCCACCTAGTAGGTATTGCCAAACGGAGCCTGAGCCCTCGTTATTGAGGAGCCCATGCAAAATAGGTTCTATTATTTCAGTCAATTTCCTATGGAAATAGTCTGTTTCTTGTTGTTGTGGTGAATTAGTTGCCTATGGCTGAGGATATGGTGCTGAGTTGTATCATAGCATGTCTTGTTTTTTCTGCAAGTATACTACAACAAATTTTGTGTGAAATCAATTGAATTGCATAGTGCTGCAAGAAATGACCTTTGAATTTTTGTTGGTATTCTGTCTGTGATGTTGGAAGAAACTTGTTTCTTGTTCAATATAAGGGTTGGTGATTTCAGTGGGGAGCAATACTCACATTTATAGTTTGAAGCATTTATAGTTTTCTGATTTAGGCATGGATTATACAAAAAAATCTGCAGTATGTTTTGTCAGATTATGCCACTTATAATATAGGCAATCTTGAAATGCTGATGAGTTTGATTCTCCTTTTTTTTTGTAAGCTCTTAGTAGGCCTTATTTACCGGGAACAAGTTAGTAGAGATTTTGATATTTTGATTCTCTGTTGCTTTCTATGGGAGGCTTGCCCCTTGTTTTAGCATATAAGTTCACCTTACCGTGCTATCAGGAATCAAGAGCTCCCTGTGTTCACTTGGAGTAGCTGCTTAATATTTCTAATTCTAAGATTGCGATATTTTGAGAGAAATTTCGATATTTGACACTGAATACGTGCGCCTCTTAACTTTTAACCTTCAATTCGCACGTCTTTGGAAATTTAACCCTGTCACTACGAATTCTTTTGATTCAAGGTATTCTCTTCATTTTCGCAGTGACAAGTGTCAAAATAGGAAAGGAGAGAAAATGAGGGAAAATGAGGAGAATCCCTTGAATCAAAAGAATTCGCAGTGACAGGGTTAAATTTCCAAAGGCGTGCGAATTGAGAGTTAAAATTTGAGAGGCGCACGTATTCAGTGTCAAATATCGAAATTTCTCATATTTTGATTCCACATTGCTTTCACATAGAAAACTATGCGATGGAGCTCATTATACTAATGCAGGGGATTTTGTCAACTATTTCCTGAGGACTAAACAAGACATCAATATCACAATTGGAACTACAAAACAATTGCAAGCTACTGGGAAATAGTTGAAGTAACGGACATGAAATTTTCAGCATGTTCAGTTGTTCACCATCGTGAGGCTAAATTTGGTGACTAAAAAATTGAGTCACTCCAGCTACTATCTCGACTCGCCCCCGAGCTCGCGCAGCTCCCGCGCCAGCTCCTCCACCTCCCGCCATGAGCTGCCGCCTTCCCGCACCGCCGTCGCCGCCTCCTCGGCTAGCTTCTTCGCCCGCGCGCCCACGTCCCTCCACTCTCTCCCATTCCCCGCAACGACGGTCGCTTCGAGCACGTGCACTAGCTCGTCAGCGCTTGGCGCCGTCGCGAGGCCACCCCAGCAGACCGGGACGGCCGCGCGCAGCTCATCCACGAGCAACCGCGCGTTCACGAACTGGTCGGAAGTCATGGGCCACGTCAGCATCGTCACCCCGGCAGCCGCGGCCTCCAGCACTGAGTTCCACCCGCAGTGCGTCACGAACCACCCCACCGCCCGGTGCCGCAGCGCGACCACCTGCGGAGCCCACCCGCGGATCACGGCGCCCCTGCCGCCTGCCGCTGCGCGCTCCTCGAACCCCTCCGGGAGCGTCGCTGACGACCCGACAGCCCACACGAAAGCCGAGCTGGTCCGCTCCAACGCGGCAGCCAGAGCCGCGGCGTGAGCCGGCTGCAGCAGTGCCATGCTCCCGAAGCTGATGTACACGACGGAATCGTCGGTAAACTTGTCGAGCCAGGCGCACAGGTCGGCCGCGGCCACGGCCGTCTCGCCACCGCGGTTGCCGGCGGCGTCGGCCTCTGGCGCCAGTGGCCCGACCGCGTGCACGCGCCTGAAGCCCAGGTCCTTGAGCGGCGCCTCTAGGTACCGCGCCTCGAGCTGCCAGAACGTGTTCGACACGAACGCCGAGCAATCCAAGTTCCAGAGGAAGTTGCTCCTGATCCCCTCGGAGACCTCATCGCCCTCCTTGTACGACCGGAACAGCAACGAAAGATGCCGCCACGGGTACACCGGAGCCCCCGGGAGGTCCGGGAAGGTGACCGGGCACTCGTCGTCATTCTCGTCCTCGCGCTTGGGCATCCGGCGCAACAGCGAGTGGAGCGCGGCGGTGCTATATGTGAATTGGCAGAAGCGTTGTCACCTCTTGTGGAGGCCGCGTATCTCTGTTAAATAGCCGAGAATAGCGGCGGTTGTTACATGAGAAGATTACAATCATGAAAGATATCGGATTCTATCTTTAGAACCTTTCTAATTCTAATACCGAGTCCTACTATATCTCTAACATCCCCCCTCAATCATAACTTACATAAGTTGAGATTGTATCTAAACATATCTAGTTTTCTAGCACATAAAGCTTTTGTAAAACCATCAGCAATTTGATCATTGGTTGAGATGAACTGCACATTTAATAATTTCTGTGCCACTCTTTCACGGACGAAATGATAGTCAACTTCAATATGCTTTGTTCGAGCATGAAACACCGGATTGGCAGACAAGTAGGTAGCTCCTATATTATCACACCAAAGTTGTGCTGATGGTGGGCTTGGAACTTTTAATTCTTGTAGCAAAGTTTGTATCCAAATTACTTCTGCTGTTGCATTTGCTAGTGATTTGTATTCTGCCTCGGTACTGGATCTTGATACAGTTGCTTGTTTGCGTGCACTCCAGGAGACTAAATTACAACCTAAGAAAACTGCAAACCCGCTGGTAGAGCGTCGGTCATCAATACTTCCTGCCCAATCAGCATCAGAGAATGCACTAACAAGTGTAGATGAATTTCTCTTAATTTTTAGTCCAGTACCAAGAGTATGTTTGAGATATCTGAGAATTCGTTTCACAGCAGTCCAATGAACAGTGGTTGGTGAATGAAGGAACTGACACACCTTGTTCACAGGAAAAGATATATCAGGCCTGGTGAGAGTTAAATATTGAAGTCCTCCAACCACACTTCTATATTTGGTGGAATCATCAGGTCCAAGTGCTTCACCTTCTTGTAGAGAAAGCTTCTCAGATGTACACAATGGTGTGATAGCTGGCTTGCAATGCATCATATTGACCTTTTTTAGCAAGTCCGAAGTGTACTTGTCTTGTGATAATAATATACCATCCTTAATTTTGGATACCTCAATGCCCAAGAAATAGTGCAAGTCACCAAGATCTTTTAACGCAAAATCAGTCGCAAGATCTTTGAGTAAAACAGTAATTGCATCTTGTGATGAGCTAGCAACAATAATATCATCAACATATACTAGCAAAAGTATTGTAACTGAACCCTTGTTATAAAAGAACAATGAGGTATCCGCCTTAGAAGCAATGAAGCCAAACTGTTGTAATTTCTGACATAATCTAGCAAACCAGGCTCTAGGGGCCTGTTTTAGACCATAAAGAGCTTTATCCAACTTACATATGTGATGTGGCTTTTGCTGATCCTCATATCCTGGTGGTTGTCTCATATAGACCTCCTCCTCAAGAACACCATGAAGAAACGCGTTCTGAACATCTAACTGCCGTAGGCACCATCCCCTGCTTACTGCAATAGACAAAACAATTCGTATGGTTGCAGCTTTGACTACAGGACTAAAGGTGTCCTCATAGTCTATTCCATACCTTTGTTTGAATCCCTTTGCAACTAAACGTGCTTTATACCTGTCAAGAGACCCATCGGCTTTCCTTTTGATCTTGAAAACCCATTTGCAATCAATTATATTTTTTCCTTGTTCAGCTTGTACAAGATGCCAAGTTTTATTTTTTACTAAAGCATCAAATTCACAATCCATAGCCTGTTTCCATTCTTTATTTGCTAGTGCTTCATCAATTGTTTGAGGTTCACCTGTGGTCGTAAAGTAGGAGTACCTGATTTGTCCATCTGTGTAGATTTTTGGCTTGCTGATTCCACTCTGCGCCCTCGTACGCGGCCGGTTCATAGCACCAGATACCTCAGCCTCCGCAGAAGATCCCACAGCTCCGTCTGTCGCCACAGCGCGCGTGTCTGTCGCCACGGTACGCGCAAGTCCGCGCGCTGTCTCGCCTCCATACGACGAGTTAAAGCCGAGTGCAGAGCCGGACGCAGTAGGACTTGTCTCGCCCTGCCACGCAGCCTCAGCGGGACCACCTTCATGCGGAGGATTGAACGCAGGCACTGTGGACTCCAATCCCACCGTCGGAGGAAATAAAGCCGAGGGAGCTGCATTCGACACGTTAGGACAGTCCGTCAGGTCCCCATTATTTCCAGGCAGATCAATCAAGTCATTGTCGTTCTCGGTTCCTGCGCCATCAGCTTGACTTGGTGTTTCATGTATTATTGTATGTGGTTCTTGCGTGAAATGTCCACCAAAATTTTCAGAATCTGTCACAACTGCACCAGGAATATTAGTGTCATCAGAAGAATTAATATGCGCATTAGTTGACTGATCACATGATATTTTGCCCCCTTGATCAGTAATGGGAAGGAGATGTGGAAAAAGGAGAATTTCAGATCGGAGAAGGGCACCGGCATTGGAGTGGAGGTTGGTGAAGGGAAAAATATTTTCATCAAAGATAACATCGCGAGATATGTAAACACGGCCTGTGGATACATGAAGGCATTTGAATCCTTTGTGTAAAGGACTGTAGCCAAGAAAAACACATTGTTGTGATCGAAACTCCAGTTTACGGGGATTGTAGGGACGAAGATTGGGCCAACATGCACACCCAAACACGCAAAGAAGTGAGTAATCTGGTTTTTGGCCAAATAATCGCTCCAAAGGTGTTGAGTATTGAAGAAGTTTGCTAGGTGTGCGATTAATAAGATAAGTGGCTGTGACAAATGCCTCATCCCAGAATTTGAGAGGCATGGAAGCATGAGCTAGGAGAGATAGACCAACCTCAACAATATGTCGATGTTTTCGTTCAGCGGCTCCATTTTGTTGATGAGCATGAGGACAGGAAACACGATGAGTAATGCCTAACTTTGAGAAATAGGAGTTTAATTTCTCATACTCTCCTCCCCAATCAGATTGTATAGCAATAATTTTCCGATCTAGAAGTCTTTCTACAAGAGCTTGAAACTCTTGAAATTTTTGTATAACCTCAGACTTGTGTTTAATCAAATATATCCAAGTAAACTTGCTAAAATCATCAATGAAATTGACATAATATCTCTTTCTGCCCACTGAATCAGGAGCAGGTCCCCAAACATCAGAGAAAACAAGTTCCAAAGGAGCAGTGGAAACACATGAAGACTTAGGGTAGGGAAGCTGATGACTTTTAGCCTGTTGACAGGCATTACAAACTAATTCTTTATTGGACTCTTCGGAAAACACAAGTTTATTTCTAGAGACAACTTGCCGAACAATGGCATTGGATGGATGACCTAACCTATCATGCCACCTGGACAAAGTAGGTTTGAAGGTACTGAAGACTTGTTTTTGAGATGGTGATGATGAAGGTAATGGATATAGGCCACCTTTACGCTTGCCTTGAAGAAGAACTCTCCTCGTGACCTGATCCTTAATCAAAAAGAAGTTTGGATGAATTTCAAAGAAGGCATGATTGTCAGTGGCAAGGCGAGAAACAGATATCAAATTTTTCTTGGCATCAGGAGTGTATAAGATATTATTTAGATAGAGAGGACGATCAGGGGTACGAATTTGAGTGTGACCAGTATAACTAATACGCATACCTGTCCCGTTTGCTGTATGGATCTGATCTCCACCATTGTATTTCTCCCGAACACTCAGCTTATCTAGTTCACCTGTTACGTGATCTGTTGCGCTCGTGTCAACGTACCAATTTGTATCAACTCCATAGGACTGTGTAGCAGTATGTGTGGCAGCAGACGCACTCTTCTCTTGTGGGACAAAATCTGGATCATACCGATGCCAACAAATACTCACCGTGTGTCCTGTCTTACCACACAATTGACAAACCGGGCGTTCTCCTCCACGGTTTCCAGGCTGGCTGCGTCCTCCGTTGCGGCCACGACCGTGACTGAAAACAGATGGATTGCCTCGACCACGGCCTCGGCCACGTTGATTCCCGCTGCGCCCAAACACAGCAGCGTTTACCGAGGTTTGATATGCACCTTGCCGAAGATCAGATCTGACTTCAAAACCGAGCAGTTGCGAGTAGAGTTCAGCCACCGTAACAGGTTCCACTCTCGCAGCCAATGCCGACACCACCGGCTCGAAGTCAGCGTCAAGTCCGGCGAGTATGTAAGCCACCATCTCTTCATCATCAAGTGGTTTGCCGGCAGCTGCAATTTCATCACCCAACGATTTCATCTTGGTAATATATTCATTCACACTCATGTTACCTTTCTTTGTGGTTGAAAGAGCGATGCGTGTATTGATCGCTCGCGCACGAGTTCTGGAGGCGAACATCTCTTCGATGGCTTTCCAGAGTTGAGCTGCTGTTGTCACCGACACCACTTGTATCAAGATGTCGCGCGAGAGAGATGCCATCAGATATCCGAGCACCTGTTGATCGGCAGCAACCCACTGCGCGTACGCCGGGTTTTGTACCTTGACGAGTTTATCGCCATCTTTAGCTTCAATCTCTTTTGTTGGCGCAGGAACGGATCCGTCGAGGTAGCCAAACATCTGGGCTCCCCTTATGGCCGGAAGAACTTGAGCTTTCCATAGCAAGTGATTATTCTTGCCAAGCTTCTCGGTCACCGGAACACCGAACGGTGAAACTCCGGCCGGAGCTGCAGAAGAAGATGCGCTCATGGCGGCGGCTGGAAGATGTGTTAGGAGGAAGGCTCTGATACCATGTGAATTGGCAGAAGCGTTGTCACCTCTTGTGGAGGCCGCGTATCTCTGTTAAATAGCCGAGAATAGCGGCGGTTGTTACATGAGAAGATTACAATCATGAAAGATATCGGATTCTATCTTTAGAACCTTTCTAATTCTAATACCGAGTCCTACTATATCTCTAACACTATACACGGCGGACGGCGAGAACGCGATGCGCGGGACGCCGAGCTCGACCGCGAGCGGCTGCGTCCAGCCGCAGAAGAAGTCGGAGAGTATGGCGACGACGCGGTCGGGGGCGTCCGAGCGGGCGCAGACCCAAGAACCGAGCGGGCCGCGGAGCCCCGCGAAGGCGACGACGAGCGCGCCGAAGAGCGCGGGCAGGCAGCCCTTGGTGATCTCGACGCCGGCGGGGAAGGCTGGGTGGGAGGGGAACGGGAGGGTGAGCGCGCGGACGGCGCCGCCCGGATGCGCGGCGAGGAGGGGCGCGAGGAGCGGGACTGTGGCGGGCGTGGCGACGACGGTGAGGCGGAGGCCCCGGGCCGCAAGGAGGCCGGCGAGGTCGAGGAGCGGGATGATGTGGCCCTGCGCCGGGTACGGGATGACCAGGACGTGCGGCGCCGGCGCCGCAGTGGGGCTGTGGGTGGTGGCCATCACCATGGTTGCAGACTGGCGTGTCGCGCGTGGACTGGTGGGTTGTGGAATGTTTCGTAGAATGGTAGCTATTTTTTGCAAAAAACCGAGCACCTACAAGGACCTGTACGTAAGTAAATAAGGACCTATACGTAATTTTGGAAACCCGCGGGGCGCCATCCAAAATTTTTTTTGAAAAAAACTGGGCACAGGGACCTTTTCACGAGGAAAAAGGACCTTTACGTAATTTCGGAAAAACTGGAGGGATTTGCCTCCCCCGGCCGTACGCAAATTTGGGCGACACGCGCCGGCCGAGGGAGAGCGGAGGGCGACGTGGATGGGCTACGCTGCCAGGAACCCTTCCGGGTTTAATCCCGGTAGGATGTGGTAGCGTGCAAGTGCGAGGCAAAATGACGACATCACGTGCGTGGGCGTGTTGTCTGGTGTAACAGCTGTGCCGAGAGAGAGAGCTGCTTCGCGAATTTTGGACGCTTTTAGCACTTTTGCTACTGTAAATTCTAAAAATAGTGTCAGTGAAAACAAAATTTCAAACCTAGCCCCCAGCCGACCACACCATTTAACCAGGAGCTGACACGTGGAATGGTGCGGTCGGGGAGCGCACCACTCCGAAGTGGTGCGGTCGGGGAGCGCACCACTTCGGAGTGGTGCTCTTTTGACTAAAGCAAACCCTAATTCTCTCCCAAAGCCATGAGGGGGCATGCAGCCACTCCCTCCTATTTATAGCCCTTGGCTAACGGGTCTCCAACCCGTTACGCCCGCTAAACCCGAACGGAACCGGCCTCCACTCGTGCAGTTTTGCGTTTTTACCGAAATGCCCCTCCTGCACCTTCCGGGAAGCTTCCGCGTTCCTTGTCATCTACGACTTGCAACCACATCGAATCTCCGCCGTCTTCGACACATCCGACCGTTCTGACCTCAACACGCCTGTGCCTAGTCCGGTCACCTCGTGTCTCACCACGACTCCGCCTCGACGTCCTGCAGCCATCACAAACAAGAAACACATCAAATAGAACCGCTCGACACATGTAAGCATAAATAGCATTAGTGAACACATTAAGCATGAAAAGAGCCCAAACCTGTCGAATCATCAGAATATGCATCCTAAGCACCTAGACCAGGTTTGACCAAGTCCGATCGAAGCCGATTGCACCGCGCAACGACATGTTCCGAACCAACCAAATCAAACTCGACTTTCCTAAAACGATGTCAATTACTCATCATACACACGGGATGACCTCCACATGGTCTCTCAAAAAGTATCGGCTCTATATTAAGTAGTACGACCAGAGTTGTACTAAAATCAATGTGGTCGACTTGCCATGGAAGACACAACGTGGTCATCACAATGTGGTCGAACCAATGTGGTTAACACCATGTGGTCGAACCAACGTGGTCGAATCGTGTGCACAACATGGTCAAAATAATCGTGGTCGAGCAGCCATGGCCAACACAACATGGTCGTAGCAACATGATCGAAGACCCACGAACTCAAGGAATGACTATGGCGCACATGTTTCATGATTAGCCAGTGGCACGTAGCCATACTAGGCGCAACGCGTTAACCATGCACTGACCACTCTGAAGACTAGCTCAAGTGCCGTTTCATTACCTGGTCTTAAAGAAATTAAGTCTTGCATAGCATGTACACATACCACAGTTTTCTTCCCAAACATGTATATCTGTATTTGCTTTGACTTAGCATATTTGTACAAAAACTCGTCAAACAGATACTTAATTTTTAACTTGACTTCATGAGCATGAGTTACTTGTTGATTGTGTGCTTTAGGAGTTAAGTATTATCATGATTTTGTACTTTGTTGTATCTATCTTGTTGTATGTCTATATGATGCTTGTTTGATTATGGACATTTTGAGCTTAATTACGTCTTGGATAGTTTTCTATATCATGATGCTACATTTACTCATACCTTTTTATCATTTTTGGTTCATGTATACATGCTTATATTTGTATCCATTCTAGCATATGCTTTTATGACTTTTCTTGTCATTTGTTATGTGTGTATGGTTGTGATTCATTGAGATACATGAATATCTTGAACTTATTCATTCCTGTCTTGGCATGAAAATAGTCTTTACGGTATCTTGGTAGCTTTAAATTGTGCTTTTACTTAGATATCACGAGAACTTTGATTAGTCCACAAGCATCTTCTAGATTTGGTTTGTACTAGGTTTTGTTGTCCTAGATAATTTGGTGAGGTCTATTTGTGTGAGGGTGTGTTCTCATGTGTTCTTTACCATTTGTGCTTGTCATGCTACTTTCATTGTCATATATCTTAGTATTGGATCCATGCTTATATATCACTTACCCTAGTACTAGGACACTGTGTTTGAGTTATAGGTTGTAGATCTGAGGGGGTGACCATATGGTTTGTGTGGATGCTTTGGGTCTCTCACCTCCTCTAAGGTTCTGGTGGAGGTTTCTATTAATCTCACGATGAAGTCTCAGTTAGCTTCCACCACATCAACTACACCACATCGCAAAGCGATGTGATGGACGCTTGCTCCCTTGTGACCTTCGATTTGTTGCTTTCCACTACTTGGTCTTGCATAGCATTCCTGTTCTAGTTGTAGGGATGGTTTGTTTGGATAGATAGGAACCAACTCTAGATGATTTTATCTCAGTCACACATCTCATCCAAATAGTTCTCTAGGATTATTTACTGCCTAGTTTGAACTTTCTTCTTGACCACTACTGTCTTGTGTTATGATAGCTAGTGTTGCCTTTTGCTCTGTGGTATGAGGTTATAGGCTAGAGACCAAAAGGGAATGGTGTCTTTGGGAGTCATCTCATTGAGTTTCCACTTTCATTTTCTGGATTTTATGCCTAATTTCTTGGGTCATCTCAATTTGCCTTCTCTAGGGGGAGTTAGAGTTTCCTTCTTTTCAGACTGCTTTTCAGAGAGAGCTTACTTCTCGTGTATTCCTATATTTTACCTTGCATTTTAATTTCAGTATGCATTGTATATGCATGAATGCTTGTACAAACCATGGAGATTTGATTATTATCCTTGTGTGACATGATATCTTACTTTATATCTTGCCATATCTTGTGCTAGCTTGCTAGATTTATTATATCCTTCTATGTGTAGCTTAATTTTTGCTATGCTAGCTTTATTAAAATGAATAATTTGAATTAAATCATGTATTGTTGAATCTTATGATTAGTTTTGATCTAGTGATCCTCTTAAGATTCATGACATGTCAAAATAAACTAAGCTGAGTCTTGAACCTAAATTGACCTTTATATTGAGCTATGCTAGTTCTTTATTGAAGTATGCATTAGTATTAGCTCTTTGTTCTTAAACTAAGTCAAGAAAATACAAAATGATCTCTTTTGTGAAAAAACTAATCTCAGCCATTCTTTCTCATGAGATGGCTTGCCATTACACTAGGCATAAACTCAGGGGGAGTTTTGGATGACCAAGACAACTTCCTTAAGCCTCTTACTTGGGGTGGTCGCATAAGACTTGAGATCTAGCACATGGCTAAGAAAACAAAATTTTATGAAAAAATGGTTGTAGCTCAGCTAAAATCAAAAATGAATTTGAAAGAAAAATGCCAAATGTGCTAAATTTGCTCAATTACAAGTGGTCTCAAGTGCTTGAACAAAATGTTTTAATCTTGAACTTGTAGCACTCTAAATTAACTCAATTATAGCTTCTTGGTTCCATATAGAATATTGACATGGCTTAGCTTGTTCTTGGATACCTTTGGCTAAACTATGAATTTGAGCATCTTGATATGCTAAAAAGCCATTTAATTTCATATCAATGCTTATTTGTCTTTAGCTTGGCTATATATGGTTTGCCATGATCTAGATAGCACTTTCACTTTTTATGTCTTGGTGTAATCCTTGGAAAGTCATTTTGGATAATATTCATGGCTCTAATGCTCAAAATGAATAAAATGCAGCCAATCCATTTTATTCATGCTCTATCTTCTTTCATACATCTTGATGATTCCATTATCAAGGGGGAGAAAGATCGTTAAAAATACATATCTAGAGCATGTTTTGGAATTTTTGTTCAAATATTTGTTAATTTGGAGCTTTTTATATTTTCTCACCATGATAAAGGTCAAATCGCATAATTATTCTTTCATTTAGACCTAGAGTGAGATTTCTCGACACTTGTTGGTGGATATAAAGTTTCTGTGCAAAACTATCATTTTTAGTAGCTTCTATCCATGTCTATTTCAAATAGTCATTTTCAGTGCTTTGCAATCTTCTTTTGACCATTTGGAGCTCTCTTTGCAAAATTCTTCTTTCTTTAAAACTATCTTCAATTTATATTTTGAGAATTGCCAAAGGATTCATCAAGGGGGGATTGAAGGACTGTGTGAGAAAGTCCAGCATACTGTTGTGATAAACCATTGCAAGTTTCGTGGAGTGGTGAAGTGACTTTGCAAAGATGACAATTGATTTGGGTTGTTTTATGGAAGTGTTAGAAAAATCAGAAGTACCACAGGTGTTTATGCGGTAGTACCGACGTTGTGAGAGCGGTCATACCGCAAGAATGGTAGTTCCTCTTTGAGTTGTGGTATATTTTTTCCAGAGAGGTCTAGTGCGACGTGCAAAGGAGCGGTAGTACTGGTTTGGAGAGCGGTCATATCGCTCTGTGGTAGTACTAGCATGTTGCGTGCAGTACCACCAGTTGTCACAGAAAAATAGGATTTTAGGATTTGAGTCATAGATTGAGTTGAGGTGACCATGTGGTCATGGTATGGATGTTGTTGCTTGTGTGTATATGGGTTTAATATTTGGTCCTAGGTTTAGGATCAGTATTTTGGTTGCATACATTTTGCATGGTGATGGCTTTATGTATTGTGTGGTGCTACGTAGTGGTTTGCTTGTTAGTGTTGGTTGTAGGACATTGGAGCTAGGTCGCGGTGAGGCGTGGAGGACCGGGACTAGGCACAAGGTGGTGCTGAGGTCCAGAATGGTCAGGGAGACGCCGAAGATGACCGAGGCTTGTGGGATGGTTGCAAGCCGAGACGACGAGGTACTGGAGCGGGAGCTACTAGTGGTTGACATGACGGTCAATGGCAAGATGGATCGGGACTAAGCTCAGAGAGGAGCTGAGGTCCTATGCGATCAAGGAAGCCGATTGCCGTCAAGCGCAAGGAGAAGCATGTAGCACGCCAAGTGACCTGGGTTGTTTGCAAGTGAGGACGATTTAGTGGGATCCGGACACGTGAGATGCTTGGTAGCAAGTCATTAGGGCCACGTGGAAGATGGCGAAGCATGAGCGATGCTTAGTGGCAAAGGAAGCGGGAAGCTTTGTGGAAGGTAGTAGAGGGGTATTTTGGTAAATTGCTCGATACCCGAAAAGTGATGGTGTGAAACCGCGGCGTTGGCCTAAGTGGTTTAGGTCTTGTATGTCCTGAAAATGTGAAGTGGATCAATGTTGATTCACTAATGGATTAACAGTTATAAGCCGCTTTGAGAAACGTGTGTGAGAGTAAAACTTAGTATTAGGTAGGATTAACGGGTTATCCCTGATTTAGCCTAATGGGTAGATCCATTAGATTTTGGTTCAGGTTGTGAGGCTATATAAGGGGAGGAGAGGCAAGAGTTAGGGTTTGAGATGGTTGGTTAGGCCTTTTGGTGGCTAGCTCTTTCTCACTCCCATATGATATTAGGGTTCCTTGGGTTAGAGCCTTGTGTGTGTGCGCTTTAGGTTTAGAGATCTGCTATCCTAAGGGATTAGTTATAAAACATATCTCTCCAAGCGAGCAATACATCAATCTTTGATCAGCTCCATGGATCCATCATGTTTTGATTGATTTGTTCTTGATTTGGTTGGTTTTGATCCCCCCTCTTCCCTTTTATTGATCTTGTTGTGTCAAGAACGTGTAAGGGATGGAAACAACCTCTGAGAATCTATATTCACCCATTTAGGCACTTTGATAGTAAGTTTATTAAAAAAACCTGGTTTTGGATTTGGCCTCAAAATGTGATTTCTTAATCCGAGGGTTTTTGACGTGATTTCTTTCATGTTCTTGCTTGCTGGGACATGTGGAAATACATTTAGACCTATCTTGGTCATCGTCCACCTACAAACAAGTTGTATTCACCGATTTTGATTGGCTCAGTTTCGGTGCACCTTTATTTCAAACTGAAAAATGCCTCAACTTTAGCCATGATTTTTATGATCGTTTATTGGAATAGGTTCTTAATAACCTAGAAAAGATCTCTGTAAAATTTCATGTCATTGGAACTTCGGATCAAAAGTTCTATCAATTTTCGGATTTAAAATCAGACTGAAAACACTATTTATTTCTAAAATTACTGTAGCAGCTATCTGACCGAGTTATTATAGCTTTGTCTGCTTTTACTATTTATAACGGTTAGCTCACTAAAACGGAGGTCAGACTGGCTCCTTCATGAAGGTCAGACCGCCGGTGGTTGTTAAAATGCGTTTTGCTCAATTTTGATTGAATCTTTTCTTTGTAATTATTTGTCTCTGATATTTGTAGTTTCCATAACTACTGGAGTGAAGAGTTTTGCTTCCGCTCAAAGGAAAAGATTAAAAAGCCTCATAATTAATTGGGATAGACTATTGCACAGGCGACTGAATTTTTTTTATCTTTCAGTCATCTAAAGTTACACTTTGAATCACCTGAAATTGCACATGTTTTTCTAGGGGGCTGCAATTTTAGTTGATTGAGAGTGCAATTTCAGATCACCTGAAGTTGCGGTCTGAATCACCTAAAGTTGCAGCTGTTTTTTTAAAGGGGGCTGCAATTTTAGTTCATTGAGAGTGCAATTTCAGGTGACTGAAACATAAAAAAATTTCAGTCGCCTGTGCAATAGCAAAACTGTAATTAATTTAGGTTCCTACTCACCCTCTCTAGTCGCCATACTCCATCCTACATGAACGTACGTTCGCCAGTCTGAAAAACCGACGAAGATTTCATGCAAAATCGGAAGAAAACACACAAAACAGCACGCGCGGGACACGCCCCGGCCGCCCGCAACGCTTGGCGATAGTGGTGGTGAGGTGTGTGTGTTGACCGCACTCGGCGCCGTTCTCGACATGGTGTGTCACTTCGTTCTGTTTGGTCGGGGTGTTAGTGTGCGAGGGGATCGCGCGAGGGAAGACGACGGTATCAGAGTACATCCTCGTGTTGACGGAGTACATAAACGTGCATGTTATATTGAACATTTTTCTTCGAATACATACATACATACGTACGTACACATGTAGAAGAACAAGAAGGTTAGGGCAAGTACGAACATAGGAGCGAAACATATACTAGCTAAGCTATACGTACCTACCAACACATGTGCACATGCACAGGCATGTACATGTGTTGGTATACCTTTTATTTCATCATACAACATTTGCGAGCCTGCCCGCGTACGTTGCCTCTACTGGGCAGCTGCGGCTTGTCCGTCTCCCTGTGTCCCAGCACGAGGCGCCCAAAGGACTGTGTCCCTGCTGATGAAGTGGCACAACGCGGCGTCGCCCGGCTTGAGATGCTGCTTCACGAACAACGGGTTCTCGCAGTCGAACTTCGACGTGTCGAGGTGGCACAAGGCGAGCGCCTCCATCTCCGGCGCGCAGCCGTCCTCGGCCTGCAGCGTCACCGCGTACACCCTGGTGGGGTTGATCGCATGGCAGTAGAACACCGCGTACGGGAACTTCATGCTGTGGCACGTCACACTCTCTGCCTGCGATCCGGTGACCGTTCGTGCCGCCACCACCTTGTACCTCCCCGACTGGACACCTTCCGTGTGCACGTCGGAGGAGAAGGCTTGGACGTCGTGCGTCCCGAGCACGGACATGGTGAACTCGACCATCGACTCGATGGACGTGGCGCATACCCCCTTCTCGCCCTCGAGATGGTGGGGGTGCTCGCAGGTGTCCAACGTCGACCATATGCCGTCGGCCATGGCGAGGGATGCCGGCGCAAACATTTCGAGGATGTCGTTGAAGTTCTCCGTGCTCATCGGGATGGAATCAGCAACGTCGCGATGCAGAAAGGGAGCACGTGTGGCGATCGGCAAGATGTAGGGGGTGACCATGGACCCTGCTGTTGTCAGGACGTCCTCTAAGAAGTGGAGTTTTTCCGTTGCACAATATTTATGGGTGTAGCCTTTGCCGTAAGCATCGTGGTGCACCTCTGCATAAGAATTTACAATATAGACAAAATTTTTTATAAGAATTAGTTGTGAATTATTTCGATCAACCGTCTGCCAGTTCGACCTGAAAAAGAAGTGCCCGAAAAATACTGGACACAGTTTGAAAAGCATGGATAGCTCATTGATAATTAATTAATTAAAGTATTTAACAATTCTAGTTGCGTACATATTGCTTAGGAATTTATAACTAGCACAATTTTCTGCGCAATTGCGTAGCTAGATAGTGCAAAATATTATATTTGTTATATAACTATATTACCTTTGAAGTTGTATTTGTTATATAATTGTTATAGTATGATATCTATACATGATTAATTTACATCACTATAATCTAGTCTCACCAAACTAACTGGTATAGATATTTTTTCTCTCGATTAATGAGAGCATTTCTAGAAATTTTGTTTTTTTATTTAAGAATTGTTATGGAATTTTCTTGACCCTCCATATGGAAGGAGGAATCTTAAATATCATCAGTTATTTGTGTATATAAATATAGAAACACTAACTAGTGCGCAGGTATAAAATACCGAGGAAAGTTACTGTCATTTCTGAATGAAGTTACTATCGGATTTGAATGAAATTATTGACAAACCTTCACAGTGCGAAAAGTTATCATCAGTTCTACATGAAATTACCATCGGTAGCAAGTGAAGTTACTGTCGAACAGTCTAGGACATAGTCAGTGGTAACTTTCTTCACAACTAATAATAACTTTTAGTACAACTGTTGATAACACAAAACTGTGCGCAGAATACCCGCACGTTCAGAATAATGTTACCGTGTATGTATGTATGTATGTATGTATGTATGTATGTATGTATGTATGTATGTATGTATGTATGTATGTATGTAAACCCTAATTCAAAGTCTTTGAATCATATAAAAGTTTTCGAATTGGAAGCTTTTCAAAACAATTTGAAAGTTTTCCAATCATTTGAATGTTTTCGAATTGAAAATCTTTAGAATCATTTGAAAGTTTTTGAATTAAAAGTTTTCGGAATAAATCGAAACTTTCTGAAAGCATTTTGAAAGATTTCAAATTGAAAATTTTCGTATCGAAATTAATTAAAGCGGAAATTTGGGGAGGGAGGCGGAGCATAGTCGCCAGTGCGGTTTAGCGGTGTCACTGTTGCAGCCAGGGTTCACAATTTCGGCGAAATTTCGCCGAAATTTACGAAATTTCGTTTATTTCGTTACCCAACGAGAAAAAAACATTTCGGCTAAATAATTCGTTGAAGTTTGAATTTTAAAGGTTTAAAGAACCATGCAATCCATATTTTGTCACGTACTGTCTTCTAGCCCAATGGCTAAGCCCCCCACGCTAGTCCTACAGGTCCTGGTATCGATCCCCAGGTCTCCTACTCCCATTTTTCGGTATTTTTCCAGAGGGCGCACTGACATGTGGGTCCCACACACAGGAAAAATAAAAAGAAACAATCCAGGATTCGAACTCGCGACCTCTCAGGTACGATGAGAGCCTCCCACCACCGGACCAAAGCACAAGTTGCGATAAGTACTCACCTTAAGCGTTATTTATCGTGTGTTTTAAGGTTCAAAATTCAAATAGTTTTTGATTTTTTCGTCCGAATTTTGAACGAAATTAACGAAATTTCGTTATTTCGTTCATTTCGCTGCCCTCCGAAATTATTTTCAAAACGAAAGTTTAAACCCTGGTTGCAGCAGGATGCAGCGTGGCGGTCCGCGAGATGAGTTCCTCACAGACAGCCGGGAACTACATACTCGTTAATTAATTTCCTTTGTGCCCTATAAAACGATGAAATGTAAAGGAAGTGCCTGCTCCACATGATTAATAATAGGTTCATTCTTTTGGCGATATTTTTTCTTACTACCTCCTTTCTCTAAAAATATTTTATATGATATGGCTATTTCCATCGTCAAAATTAATCGCATTCACTAAACTAGAATTATTTAGTTAATTAGTACTAAGTTTTGTTGAGAGAGACACTCAGAGAGAGAGAGAGAGAGAGAGAGACCGGTAGGCGGCGTCAAAAGCTCGAGTATGGCCAATGGCATGGGAGAGTCGGGAAGCATTGCCTGCCAGTACGCCGTCACCATAGACGGCGAGTTTGGCACTACGGCCCCAGCTTCCGCGCTCGCCAATTTTGCATGCGGGCCTTCTCTGGCCGCTGTGACCTGTAAATCGGCCATCATCATCACAAAGTGAGATCTACCCCATACATGTGAGTAATATCATAATAATAAACTTTTGCATGCATGACCTAAAAAGGCCTTTTCTTGCATGGAAAAGCATGGGTTAATTGGCAATCGGAAGAGATAGTATGTTTATATAGCTTTGATCGATGCTTGCACTTACCAGAAGGAAAGAGAGGAGTGACAAAAGGACACTCATGTTGCTTTGTCTCATTGTATCAGCTAGCTTAAGTTCATCACTACTGCATTGCTTTGCTCTCGGCCAGCCCAGCCAGGTGGCATTTATAGGCTAGGACGTACCCTCATAAGCCAATGCGGCGTCAAGCCGTCAATCACTGCCGGTAGTCTCTAAATGCGCTAATATTTATCTTATTGTTGAGGTAGTTGCAGATCATCCAATTATCGGTTGTGCAACAGAGGAAGAAAGTAACTACTCCCTTGATGGTCCAAAAAAACTACTCCCTTGTTCAAGTCATTCTAAAGATCTTAGCGTGTATAGCTCGTCAATCAAGAAAGGTCAACTAGCTAGTAATATTGCGCTGCAGCATTGTAGTCTAGCTGAAAAATGCGCGCTATATGTATCTGTTGTAGGGGTGGCCCCCACCTAAGCCCAGTAGGCCTGTTAGAAGGATGTAAGGCCTAAAATGGGACATGTGTAATGACATGAGTACCCCTGAGAGGAATACTCATGTGTGTAAGGGTATAATTGTAAAAGCACTCCCCATTTGGATATATATGTGTGTGTGTGTGACATAGGCCATGGGGAGGAACCCAAAGCTATTCTTACTCACCTGACTCCCCACTACCATACTCCCTCTCTGTTTGGTCTGTAACCACAACAGTTGGCGCCGTCCGTGGGGAGGACAAGAGCAAGCCTCCAGGTCTGAAGGAGGATGGCACCAAAGAAAGCTTCACCGTCGGCGGCGAAGAAGAAGAAGGCGGAAGCGGCGAGGTCTCGCGTCAACACCAGGGCTTCGGCTTTAGCAGCTGCAGGTACGGGCGGCGGTGCAGGCATGACGACCGTGAACATCGACGTTCGCGACGCGACGCCCAACCCCGCCACCGATGCGACACCCAACCCCGCCACCGCCGCGACGAACAACCCCGCCACCAGTGACACAACGCTCGACCTCGCCAACGTCGCCGTGCCGCCAGACCCCACCAACACCGCCCCGACGGCCAGCCCTGGCGATGGCAACGCAGGCACATCCGTTTTCCCACCCGGCGCAGAAGCGGCGAATGGTCCCAGCGGCGGCGCGGACCTCGTCACCGGCTCCGAGGTCCTCTAGGACAACACGGCGGGCAGCCTGGGCGCGCAGGCGGTGGTCACCGCTGTGCCGCTCGTACCGCCGGGTGCACCGACGACCCCAGCCACGTCCGCGATGGAGGCTGCCCTGCTAGCGGCCCTCAGCGCATTTCAGCAGGAGCTAACTGATCTCCGCGGAGCTGTGCGAGACATGCAAGAGGCTCGGAGCCAACACGCCCCCCCCAGCGGTGGCATCCGAACCCGCTCCGGAGAGGGCGGACAGCCGCGACGCCCCTACGTCTAGTCGCGTCCCATTGCGGCGAGTAGACCCAGAGTCCCCGCTCTCTGCGGGCCTACAGCAGGCGGCATGGCCTGAGGACTTCAAGTTCTCGAGCGTCATCGAGGCATACAAGGGCGACTCCGACCCGCGGGAATTCGTGCGCGTGTATGAGACCGCTATCGAAGCCGCTGGTGGAGACAACACCACGAAGGCAAAAGGACTCCCTCTCGTGTTACAAGGGGTGGCGCTGTCCTGGTTCTTCACCATCGAACCACAATCCATCTACGCGTGGGAACATATTCGTGATCGACTCTATAACAACTTCCAGGGAAACTACGTCGAGCGTGTCGATGCGGACTAGCTCTTCGCAGTCAAGCAAAAACCTGAGGAGAGGCTCCGGGATTACTTCAAGCGCTTCGCGAAAGTACGTTGCCAAGTCAGGGACGTTAATGAGGCAACCATCATCAGCGCAGTGATGCAAGGCCTCCGCCCGGGACCGCTCGTCGAGTATAACGCGCGGAAGCCGCTCAAGTCGGAGGCAGAGCTCTTCGACAAAATGGAAGCGTACGCCCGAGCCGAGGAGGACGCGCGGCGGCGCAGCGGCAACAGCTCTGACGCCGAAAAAGCGGAGGGGTTGTCACAAAGAACGAAGCACAACCAGGCGCCCGTGGGTGACACTTGTGAGCGCGTCAATGGCGGGGTGCACCAAAACTCGTCATGCGACAGGCGCAAGCCTCGGCGTAACCGGCGACGACCCTAGAAGGCCCGCCACGTCCTCGCTGCGCAAGGCGTTCCCTGGGAAGCCACTTTTACCTCGGGTGCCGGAGGGGGACGCGAAGGAAGCCGCGATGGGAAACTGCGTGCGGAGCAGGAAATCCTAGAATACGGCCGATGGTGCGAAGTGCACAGCTACGGGGGCCATTTCACGCGGACATGTACCAAAATTGCGGCGTTGTGGCAAGCGATGGCCCATGTACGGGCCTCGGAGACACTGCCCCCGCAATAGCCCACGTACAGTGTATGCAAGGCAGTCCCTCGCGCGCTGGGCCCCCCGGAGAGGCCCAGTGCCGTGGTGTTAACATCATCACTGGAGGCTCTTCGTCGAGCACTTCCCCAGCACAACTACCTCCGCGGGCGCCCCATCGCAGCATCACCTTCACATCAGCCGATGCCCAGGGCGTAGAATTCCCCCACCAGGACCCCTTGGTCATCCAGGACGACGTCGCAGGTTGCGACGTCAGGTGTATCCTCATTGACGGAGGGAGCTCCGCAAACATCTTGTTTGCGAAGGCCCTCGATCGTATGGGAGTACCTCGGAGCCTACTACAAGCTTCGGAAGCCCCCCTCCAGGGCCTCGGAGGGCAGCCGCTGAAGGCTTTGGGTCAGGTACGTCTCCATGTCTCCTTATGCCAGACCGACAACGCCAGGACGGAGGATGTCGTCTTCGACGTCGTGGACGTCTCGTATCCGTATAATGCCATATTGGGCCGGCCTGCTATCAACTCCTTCGAAGCGGTCCCCCACCACGCCTTCCTATGCATGAAGCTCCCAGGCCGGCGGGGCGTCATCACTGTCTTCGGCGACCAAGATATGGCTAGGAGCATCGAAACTGGAGCCGGAAGCCTGCACCGTAAGGTGCACGTCCTCGCCGATAAAAACTAGGCGGACGCGCCATCCGCCCTAGGATGGACACCCAAGCCCCGCCCGGAGGGCGGAGTGAAGAGGGTGCCACTCCGGGCGGAGGGGCACTTCGTATCCATAGGCGAAGGCCTCCCTCCGGACGTGGAGCAAGACTTGCTCCGAGTTCTTCGGGCCAACATAGATATCTTCGCATGGTCCCCGGAAGATATCAAAGGAGTGGACCGCGCCCTTATCGAACATAACCTCGCGATCCGCCCTGACGCCAAGCCAGTCAAGCAGAAACTTTGCCGTATGTCCATGGACCGGCAGCAAACGACCAAGGTGGAGGTGGCGAAGCTCCTTCGAGCGGGGGTTATCCGTGAGGTCCAACATCCGGACTGGCTCGCCAATCCGGTGTCGGTAAAAAAGGCCAGTGGCGCCTGGCGCATGTGCATCGACTTTACCGCCCTCAACAAGGCATGCCTGAAGGACGATTACCCTCTGCCGCGCATAGATCAACTGGTCGACGCTACCGCCGGATGCGAGCTCATGAGCTTCTTAGACGCCTACTCCGGCTACCATTAGGTCTACATGGCCAAGGACGACGAGGATAAAACCAGCTTCATTACGCCGGTGGGGACCTTTTGCTTTGTCAGGATGCCCTTCGGCTTAAAGAACGCGGGCGCAACCTTCACCCGCCTCGTTGCGCTGGCCCTAGCCGTTCAGCTAGGGAGGAACGTGGAGGCCTACGTGGACGCGTGGTAGTAAAAACCAGGCAGCTCGCCTCCCACGGTCGGGATCTTCAGGAGACCTTCGACAACCTCAGGAAGGCGGGCATCAAGCTCAATCCGGACAAATGTGTGTTCGGTGTGCAGGCGGGCAAGCTCTTGGGCTTCCTCGTATCCGGGCGAGGCATTCAAGCGAACCCCGACAAGGTCGACGCTATCCTGGGCATGGAACCGCCCAAGATGACACGGGAGGTCCAGAGGCTGACAGGCTGCATGGCGGAGCTGAGTCATTTCCTCTCCAGGGCAGCGGAGCGGGGCTTGCCATTTTTCAAGACCCTCCGCGGTTGCGACGGGTTTCATTGGGACGACGATTGCGCGAAGGCCTTCGACGACCTCAAGAAACACCTCGCAACCCTTCCCACTCTGGTGGCCCCAGCACCAGAGGCTCCCCTCCTACTCTACCTCGCCGCCTCAGCAACGGCAGTCAGCGCCGTCCTCGTCCTCGAAGAGGGCGCTCTCCAGCGACCAGTGTACTTCGTCTCCGAAGCCCTCCAGGGTGCCAAGACGCGGTATACCGAGCTCGAGAAGCTCGCCTACGCGCTGGTCATGGCCTCAAGAAAGCTCCGGCATTACTTCCTGGTGCACTCGATAACGGTGCCATCCTCGTTCCCTCTGGCGGAGATGCTGCACAACAAGGAATCAACAGGGCGAATCGGCAAATGGGCGGCCGAGCTCGCCCCATTCTCCCTAACATACGCCTCCCGAACGGCGATCAAGTCTCAAGATCTGGCGGACTTCCTAGCGGAATGGACCCCTCCAGCTCAGCTTGTCCTCCAGGTCGAAGACCCAGTGTGGATGCTTAGCACCGACGGAGCTTACGGCGTTGCAGGTGCAGGAGTGGGCGCAGTTATTACCACACCCGAGGGCCAGCGCCTGTTGTATTCGGCACGCTTAGCGTTTCCGGCTATGAACAACACGGCCGAGTACGAGGCGTTGCTCTTCGGCCTCGGGAAGCTCAAAGCGATGGGAGCAAGGCGAGTCCTCGTCCGCACTGATTCACGGTTAGTGGCGGGCCATGTGGACAAGTCATACCAGGCCAAGGACCCGGAGCTAGCTAAGTACCTAGCAGCCGTGCGAGCGAAGGAACGGCACTTTCTGGGTGTCACCGTGAAGGCCATCCCTCGTGCAGACAACGAACAAGCCGATATCCTCGCCAAGGCTGCCAGTCAGCAGCTCCCAACTCCCGAAGGGGCATTTTACGAAGTCCTGCCAGCAGCGGCCATCGTGAAGGATAACCGTGACGCGGCCCTCGTCCACCCGATCACCCAGCAGGGTGACTGGCGGGAACCCCTTTTCGCTTTTCTATAGGGCATAGCGGAACCGGATGACCCCTCTGAGCTCCGGCGTCTACAGCACCGCGCTAGGTCCTTCCAGGTGATCGACGGGGCGCTTTACAAAAAGGGGGTCTGCGCGCCGCTCCTGCGATGCCTCCCGCGCGAAGAAGGAAAGCGCCTCCTCGCAGAAATTCATGCCGGGCTCTGCGGCTCACATCTCCAACCAAGGTCTTTGGTGGGCAAGGCGTTCAGGCATGGTTTTTATTGCCCAACGGCCGTCGCGGACGCCCAGGATCTCATGCGCCGTTGTCAAGGTTGCCAGTGGATGGGCAGGGCCATCCGCAGGCCCCCGACAAGCCTCCATCCCATACCCCCGGTATGGCCGCTGGCGCGGTGGGGCATCGACGTCGTGGGACCGCTTCCCAGGGCCCCAGGTGACCTGCGATTCGTAGCAGTCGCTCTGGAATACTTCTCCAGGTGGCCGGAGGCGGTAGCCCTGGCCAAGATTACCTCGGCAGCCATGCAACGCTTCCTCTGGCAGAACATCATATGCCGATTCGGCGTGCCCAGGGAGGTCACCGTCGACAACGGTCTGCAATTCGATGAAGCCCCATTCAAAGAATTCTGCGACAGCGTGGGCATCACCCTTCGGTTCGCCTCGGTTGGACACCCACAGTCCAACGGGGCGGTGGAGCGGCCGAATGGCGCCATCTCTGCCGCAATCAAGAAGCGCCTCGTTGGGCTACCAAAGGGCAAGTGACCGGGCGAGCTCCACAGCGTCCTCTGGTCCCTTCGTACAACGGTCACACGCCCAACGGGGTTCACGCCATTCAAGCTCCTTTTTGGTGACGAGGCGGTCACACCTGAAGAAATAAAGGCTGGCTCGCGAAGGGTCCTCGTCCAAGCACCAGACGAGGAGCGCCAATTGTCCATGGACCTCCTGGACGGGGACCGGGCAAGCGCAACGCAGCATTTCATAAAGTACGCGCGACAGATGGTGCGCAGTCGCGATCGTTCGCTGTACCCACGCGAATTCAGAGCAGGCGACCTCGTCCTCAAAATGGCGCTCCACGCGGAGACGGTAGGCAAGCTCGAATCTAGGTGGGAAGGCCCGTACATCGTCGCGGAAGCCCTACAGAAGGGAGCATACCGCTTAGCCACCTTGGAGGGGCAGACGCTTCGCCACATGTGGAATGCAGACAGACTGCGGCGTTATTACGCCTAAGTCTAGAACGCGAGTGCAAGGATCTTCCGCGGCTTCGGCGGGCGCGAGCGGCAAGCGGTTAGTACCTTGCCTCTTGTAACCGCTCACCCGCGCAAACGGGAATTTAATAAAGTGCACCGTTCATGCAAATTTTCTCATTTTGTACCAAAAGTATGCAAAGGGTTACCTTCGTGTGCACTATGCATGCGCATACATAAAGACTCGCCTCCGCGCGCAGTCTACGGACTCTAAATAAGACGTAGCATCGAGGTTCGCCTCCGCACGCAACTTCACAGCCCACAACGCGCGGAGGCTCGCCTCCGCGTGCAGTTTACGGACTCTAAATAAGACGTAGCGTCGAGGTTCGCCTCCGCACGCAACTTCACAGCCCACAACGCGCGGAGGCTCGCCTCCGCGCGCAGTCTACGGACTCTAAATAAGACGTAGCGTCGAGGTTCGCCTCCGCACGCACTCTACAGAGTATAAATAAGACGTAGCGTCGAGGTTCGCCTCCGCACGCAACTTCACCACCCGCAACGCGCGGAGGCTCGCCTCCGCGCGCAGTCTATGGACTCTAAATAAGACGTAGCGTCGAGGTTCGCCTCCGCGCGCACACTCTATGGAGTATAAATAAGACGCGGATGTTGTCCCTGCGCACTCTACAAAGTATAAACAAGACGTGGATACCCCCACGCACGTGCAGGCACTGTCCTTGCGCGTACTCCCCGGAGTATAAATAAGACGTGGTCGAAGTTCCCACGTAGGCCACCACCTCGAATAGTAGGGGACGGAGCGCTCGCGCGTCTACTTCGACTAGGCGCCAGCTCCGCTGCCACCACCTCGAAGGGTAGGGGACGGAGCACTCGCGCGTCTACTTCGACTAGGCGCCAGCTCCACTGCCACCACCTTGAAGGGTAGGGGACGGAGCGCTCACGCGTCTACTTCGACTAGGCGCCAGCTTCGCTGCCCCCACTTCAAAGGGTAGGGGACGGAGCGCTCGCGCGTCTACTTCGACTAGGCGCCAGCTTCGCTGACCCCACTTCAAAGGGTAGGGGACGGAGCGCTCGCGCGTCTACTTCGACTAGGCGCCAGCTCCGCTGCCACCACCTCGAAGGGTAGGGGACGGAGCGCTCGTGCGCCTACTTCGACTAGGCGCCAGTTCCGCTGCCACCACCCCGAAGGGTAGGGGACGGAGCGCTCGCGCAGCTACTTCCGAAACCCAGGGTCCGCGACGCAAGGCGTTCGCAAGACTGCTCGCTACTATCAGCACGAGGGACGACGTCGGGCAGCTCACAACACATTATATAGCAAAAAGAGCACAGGAGAATGGCCGCTTAGCTTGTGCAAAACAGAAGTTGCATTACAGTAGCAGACATACACATGGCACAGCGCGCACCAAAACCTGGCAGTATTCCTACGAGTCTGCGCCATCTTCATCGCCACGAGTGCCCGCACCGCCTTCGCTGCGCCGGGGAACCTCTTCGAGCCAGCGGAGCATATCCCCCTCGTCGTGCAGTGTCCGCCACAAAGCGACTGTGGTGGCACCTTCCCCGATGTAATTCCAAATCCGAGTGTGGAAGTTTCAGGTGGCGGGCTGGGCAGCGCGAACCGCATCAGATATCATCCCGGGCTCAACGGGCAAGTCAAGCTGGGGGTTCGCCAGCTCTTTGACATGCTCACACCCACCAGCGTGCAGCAGGGCAAGGGCAAGGCCGGCACTTATGTAGCCGCAGTGGGTGCCGAAGGCCTTGGCGCCGCGAAGGGCGACGCTCGAGCCCTCCTCGATTCGCCCGAGCGTCTCCATCAGGTCTTGGCGGCTATGAGTGGCGTCCTCCACGTGCACGGAAAGCTCCCGGAGGGCCCGCTCCAAACACTCCATCGCCCCCCACGCGGAGGTACACGCATTGTCCCAGGATAAGGCCTTCTCTGCAAGGGAGGCGGTAAGCTGCTCCTTCTCCTCCTCTAGCGCGGAGATTTGCTGAAGAAGGGCGGTCTGCTCCTCCGTCACGATGCGCTGAGCCTCCTCCATCGCGCGTTGTGCGGCTAGTGCCGCGCTCTTCGCGTTCGCGCCTACCAACTGCGCGTCGGCGATAGCCTCGTCCCGTTCCGCCATCAGCACCCAAATATGCTCGTCCTTGGCGGTGTGGGCGTCGTTCGCAACGTGCAGCTGGTCCTCCGGCGCCCTCCGTTCGCGCGCGCGAGTCTCCTCGAGGGCTTTGCCAATTGCAAGCGTCTGCACGGGCACAAGAACAAAGGTTATCCATCAGATAAGCAAAGGACATGCAGCGAGAGCAGAGACCGTTACCCTCATCTCCGAGGCACCCAGCGCGAGCGCCAAAATGTCGCCCCCGCACGACTGCAGCGCCTGACGATCTACGTGGCTGCTAGCATACTCCGCCACCTCGCTCAAGGCAGGAAACGCCTCCCACCGAGGGACGAGGTCAGAGACGCCAAGCCCTAAAGCCCCTGCCCCAGCGCCTTCGGCAACAGTTGGGGCGCACACAGTCCCCTGCTCAATTAGGCCAGCGACATCGCGGGCACCCCCGTTGCTTGATTCTTGTCCTCGTCTGGGAGACCTTGTCTCGCCTGATGTCGACGGAATAAGCGAGCAAATCGGAGAGAGTTTCGCGAAGTTGCGGGAGAAAAACGAACCACACCTACCTCCAGTACCCTCTACTGCGGCACTTCGTTGGGCCTCCACCTGAGGCATGATCACCTCGTTGGCCTGAGGAGCGACAGCCCTCCCGGCTTCAGGAGCACCCCCGCTAGGTGTCAGGGCCTCAGTCACTGGGCTTACCACGCTGAAACGGCCCCTCGAAGATGGTGGCGACTGCACCCGAGGGCGTTTCGCCTTCGGAGTCGCAGGTGGAGCCTCCGTGGTTACCTTGGCAACCGCGGAAGCTGTCGTCAGCGACAACGCCGCAGTTGCCGTTGGAGGCGACGAGGCGTCATCTTCAAGAACAAGGAGGCTTGGGCCCGTCGCCTCGCCACCATGCAGGGCCTCGTCGGGAGTCGCATGCCTCCCCGAACCGGCCGGTCCGAGCTCAGCGCCCGTTTCGCCCCCCATCTCCATGTTCTCGACCGGCGGCACGTCCAACGAGCTGAAGGCAATGGTCTCCGATTGGACCTCGCGTCCAGAGGATGGAGCCACCGCCGTCGCGCCGCTCGGCGATTCCGTAGGCACCGGACGTTCCAGAACGGGAATTCCCAGGACCTCGCATACCTGGTTAATCCGCCCCTGCTTCGCCACGGAAGTTGCGGATTCACGGGCCTTGTGCTCCTTCGCCGTATACGGCCCAAGAACCGCAACCACTGCGCGCTCCGCATCTTCTAACCGGCGCACTGCACGCAAAAGCGGAATATCATGCCTAAGGGTTTGCAATCACCCGGGTGGTACGTGGCCTATGGCAGGGATACTTACAGGGCGCGGAGGGCCTATGGAGCGAAGACACCCCCGGGTGGATGCCGTCCTTCCGGTCGGGCCCCCGCCGCTCGTACCTCCAGTTACAAGAAAGCAGAGATATCCCGTACATGCTGAACTCCTCGGCAAGGTCACGCATGTTGAACCGGAGGGCGATGCCAGCAAGTCTCCGCACCTGTTGTTCATCGCCGGGCCGAGGCGTCACATCCGGACAGCGGTTGAATAATATCGGCTCTCCCCAGCTTCGGACGCCGCTCGTGCTCGTCACAAGGTAATAAAACCCCGCCGTGTCCAACCGGACTCCCACTTTTCTCGCGTAGCCAACGCGGGAAACAAGTGCGAGCAATCCGTCCTCAGCACGAAGTCCACGCTGCCGAAGTTCGAGTACGCCCCCCTTCCACTTTCTTCGGTTGGCACCGTGCGCCATGCAGGATGGTGAACAACTCGGCACTGGGACGGGCACCTTCTGTCCGCATCGCCCAAGTAAAGATGGCCAGCCGAACGATCGCGGTCGGAGTCAGCTGTGCCAGCTCCAACCCATAGGCTCGCAGCACTTCGCGAACAAAGAATGTCGCTGGGATTCGGAGCCCGGCATCGAAGACGATCGCCTCCGACTCTCCCGGGTTCAGCTCTGTTTCGTCAGGCCCGGGCAGGCGAACCCCGGCACGATCCTCTAGCTTCTTCTCCCGAAGAAGGGTTTGGAGAGTCTCCTCCGTGACGCGACTCCGCCCCAGCACACGGGAGCAGCGACCCTTTGACTTCTTTATGGCATCTCAGCGATGGTTGGTTTGCCTTTTGTCGCGCGGAACCAGGCGGTACTCCGCTGGTGGCGGCGTCAGGCAGCGCTGGCTCGACGAGGCGCTCTCGCTAAGACGGCGCGCGGGATCGTCAAGGGCGGCACGCCTGTTAGCTGGGAGGTCGTCGCGCGCAGCCATGCCTCTCTCCCCACTGCGGCGACAAACAGGAACGGATGCGAAAGTAGCAGCAGGATGCGCAAGAAAAACGAGAAGGAACGCACAAGCAAGCAGCCAGGGGGAGCGCTTGCATGCCCACAGTGACAACTTATAAAGCCCCCCGTCTCCCCCGCAAGCAGAAGATCGGACGACAGGATTACAACGGTTCGGCTACCCACGATCGAGCAGTGCAACCGCTGGCAACCACGACAGGCGACGGTAGGTGGGCGATCAGCGCGTAATGCGCCGATACATTTCTGCCGCGTGGCCACTTTCCCTGGGGAAGAGGGGAACGGTCGTGGTCGTATGACCGCTGGCATCCCACGACGCTCCAATCACAGCCTGCCGCGTGCAGACAGGGCAGCCGCGACAGTCTACCCCTGACAAAGGCCGGCACGATTCCAGGCGTCATTAAAGCACACTCCCAGGCCACGCGTCCACCTCTCTGCGCTGGCGCTACATCGTGCGGAGCACTTCCCGAGACTCGGCTGCCCGGGGCAGCCGACCAAGTCTACTTCGTGCACACAAATATCCGGAGCGCGTAGCATGGCATGCCCGAACCTCGGCCACATCGTGGCCTTCGACCTGCCCGGTGCCTTCGACCTCGAGGCCGCGCAGCTCCGGGAGTGGAAGACACGGCTCTCGTACCACAAGCACGAACGGAAGTGTATCTAGGTCATCGACGGTCACAGGCCGATGGGACGGAGGGGGCCAAAGGGCTCAGGGCATGGCTTCCCCATTTGGATATATATATGTGACATAGGCCATGGGGAGGAACCCGAAGCCATTCTTACTCACCTGACTCCCCACTACCATACTCTCTCTCTGTTTGGTTTGTAACCACAACAATATTCTTTTCTATTTGCTTTAACTATTTGATGGTTCATCGTCCACAAAGACATAAATATATTGTAGTCATGCATACTCCCACCTTTTTGCCAACCGTAATATAGTCTAACTGTGTGACACATTGTCCCTCTGACGGATGATCATAATGCAATTCTTAACAATCACGTACTGGGGCAAGTTGTTTTTATGGATTTTTTACTATAATTTTTCAGGGTTTGACTCCGACTTATGGGTTGTGAAATAATTTGAACACTGGTAAGTTGTCCCCAACCTCTCAAAAAAAAATACTCCCACAATTTTGATATTAGTCCAAAGTCGAAACCACCAAACGCTAGAGCTGACAAAAACACTCGAAGCTCACGAGCTGCTCAAACTCGGCTCATTATGAGCTCAGCTCATAAAATTAATGAGCCGAGCCGAGTCGCCTTCTCAGCTCGGTAGGTTAACGAGCCAAGCTTGAGCTAACTCACGAGCCGCTCATTAGCTCGTTAAGGCTTGGTAACTAAATACTTATGGACTTTTGCGTGTAACGTATTGGTGATTTACTTTTCTCAAAACCCAACCCAGCCCAGCTCATATAGTATCTACTAGTTGTTCAAATTTGTTGTGGATCTTCTTAGTAGTAGTAAAACATTCATTGTTATGGTTCATGAGCATAATCTTGAAAGTATATACACATGCTTGTCTAAACTTGCACATATATTTGGATTTAAGTGCATGTTGGAACATAGCAAATATAAATGGTGTCGAGCTACTTTTTTTTAACAAGCTTGCACAAGCCGAGCCGAGTCGAGCCGGCTCGATAGCCAGCGAGACTCTCCTTTTCCTCCCAATCAATGGCTCATGAGCAGCTCGAGCTTTTTATCAAGTCGAGCCAAGCCACTTTTCTTAATGAGTTTGCATGAGCCGAGCCGGCTCAATAGCCAGCCCTACCGACGCACAGAGCAAGAAAGCACAAATATAAGAAATAGTTAATGAAACTGTCAAGTGGAAGCCCACCATGATACATGGCTCTTATTTTCAGCTTCTAAAAAGTGCTTTTTAGTTTTTCTGCAGTAACTAATTTTTAAACGAATTGTTTTTCTTGGCAAATAAGTTTACAAGTTGATTGTAATACACAATGCGACTTCATTTATATCGGCTAAAATTGCATGTGAATTCCTATTACTCCGTACCCTCTCTCACGACCAGCCCAAAAATCAGAAGCTACAACCAAAAGCTATAGGCTAAAGCCCCAAATAAAATAGATACAAATCATGCATCGGATCGACTCATATATAGTCGATCAAATGTCACATCTATACGTCAGGAGTAATCAAACATTGGAAAACTTTGTTGGAGGTTATTCTCTTGTGAAGCGTTCATTGGAGAACTCATAAATCAAAGTTCTTATTAACGGCTGACCCTGTAATACACGCTAGGGCGGCTAAGCGGGTCAACAAATCATATTTCTTAGGGTACTCACATCAAGTAAAATTGCTTGATACTTAGTCCATGCTATGTCAACTTTTTGGTGAGCTGAAAGAGAGCGAGCGAAGAGAGAAGAAGCTACTCATGGAAGTATCAACTGCATCAAGCCTTTTAAAAAAAACCAATATTTTAGTATCAAGTTTTTATGCATTGGGGAGTTTATTACCAAATTTGTGGACCATGTAGTACTAATTTGTGAGAGATCCATGCAAGAAGTGAGGCCTCATAATATCAAGCTTTAGTATCAAATTATTGGGTTGGTTATTTCTAAAATCCCACCTAATCACTCTATTCTCTAGTATCAAGGTTTAGTATTAAACTTTTTTTGGATAGTATTAAACTATTAGAGTCCTTATAATATGTAATTATGAACTAGATACAGTGTACGTGAACCGCTGACTTTCAGGCTGCGTCATCAAGGAATGGCGGTGAGCTAAGGGTTTCTTCAATAGTATCATCTTAACTATTTCTTGACTATATTAAATAAGTAAAATTCTACATGAAAAAGAGATGAGGTGAGGAAGGATAATGTATTATCGCTTATACAAGAGACGACTTAAGCCCACAAACCAACACAAATAGTGAGAAGGTGTGCGATAGGAAGTTATGGTAAAAATAGTATAAAATAATTAGAGTAATGATTTACTGTTGGAGAGGTTGTCTCTATTGCTATCTTGTGAGGTGGAAGCCATAGAGATAATCTTAGAAGACAAACTATTGTACATAGCCTAAGAGGGCACAACAACAGATCAATTTAGCCAAGTCTTTTTAAATTCTCTGGTACTTAATTAATTATTCATAGCTAGCTAACCACAGAGGGACACATTAATGGGTGGGTTCTTTTGGGTGGTGGCTTATGGCTTGTAACTTAAATTTTTTAGTTCTGGCCGTTTGTAAAAGAGAGTAAGGAGAGAGAGACACTCACGTGTGATTTTGACAGTTGTAAATAAATTTAGTACAGTATCTACTGTAATCGACTTGTAGACCCCATCTTAAAAAGACATATCGTTTAAAAGCTAGTTATTATAGCATACGCCATAAGCAAAAAAACAATCCATTTATGCCTTCTAGCTAACGGTAAGAACAAAACTATCGTTTGTTTAATTCCTCCTACATCTCAGGTTCAACAAAGCAATGTATAATGATTTTTAATAGAGACAATCGATTCTATGCCACTGGGGAGTAGTTAGTTCAACAAACTGTCATTGGTGAAGGGTCTAACTATTGTATGCTACTGACCTTGAGCTTAGTTCTACCATATGCCACTGCCGTTAGTTGACCGTTAGGAAAGTCCGCTATCTTCTAAAAAAACAAAATGCCTCTCCAAAAGATCGAAGACCTAATTTATTTGAAATAATAAATGACCTTCAAAAATTATGAAATTTCATAGACGAGTTATTAAATATGTCAGTGAGGTATAAAAAAATTCAATCCACTGTTCAAATCAAATTTTCAGATTTCTAATTTAAATTCTAATAAAGACTACTATTTACAAACATAGACTAAATGAGGTCTAAAAATTCTGAAACAATTCTCACATGCTCCTAAGATGTCACATAGCTCCCAAAAAATATTAGTTTCCATTTTTATACAGTGAATTTGTCCCAGTTTAAAAAATCTCAAATAGGCTGATTTTGTTTTTGAATTTCAAAAATAGACAAATGGAAGCTTCAGTTCACAAAATTTTATATTTAAGTTGTACACTGCCCAATGATCCACCGAAAATTTTTAAATATTTTTGGCTAATCCAATTTAACCTATAATTAAATTTTATAAGAGGGACAGATTTAAACTGAGGGTAAAACTATCATTTTCTAGGGGCAAATGTACCCTAACTGATAGCAATAGCCTATAATAAAATTTTAGTTGAAACGAGTGGTATATAGTATTTAGACCTTTTATCGATGACAGTTTGTTAAATCGATCACTTACCAATGACATAGAATCTATTATCTCTTTTTAATATTGAAGTCGTGTTTTCACAAGTAGAACGGTAAAAACGTCAATTAATTAATGAATGCGTCCAATGTTACCTTGACGTGGTAGTTTATCATCAGCGTTTGACTTTACACTAGTTCGCACGTTGCAATATTCAATTTGCAAGGAGAGCTTTCACAAAGAAAAGAAAGAAAATGCAAGGAATGAATATGCGAAGCCAACCCGACATTTGCCCGGGCTTGGGTGGTGCTCATTTGGGCTTTTTTTTTGGCTTATGACTGAAAAACACTGTAGCTGGCTGAAAAACACTGTATCTGACAGAGTCTTATTTAGCATAATTAAATTTAAAAAAATTAAAAAATATAAAAAAATATTAGCCCATTACGTATAATACAAGCAAATACGGGAAAAAACAGACAAAAAAGCTCAACAAAAAGCTAAAAGTTCAGAAAAAAACGAAATTTATGAATAGTGGAAAATAAGCCGGAAGCCAGAAGCTGAAGCCGAAACGAGCAAACTTTAGTGACAGAGGTGAACTTCGAAACATGTACGTGGGTTTTTTTTTTTGTGGACTTTAGTTTTGAATTGCTAATAAAATTTTCAGATCTTGCTTATTGCACAATCAAAGTCTTGACTTTGCAAGCTCTCTAGCGATAAGTAAATAAGAGCACAGCATTTTACAACTATTGCAAATCCATATGTCTTAAAAACTTGGTCATGCTGTAAGCTATAGCCAATAGATGATGCCTGAATTTCCCCAGCCTTCTTGCTTTTCATCCGTGCAAAATCTATTTGCATCAATCAACACCAAAAATAAGAAAATAAAAAACAAAGAAATAATCTCTACTGGGCGATGGTGTGGTGATTCATCTACCTCTAAGCCTCTTTGCTAAAGAGCGGTCGATTGAGAGGGACCCATGTTCCGTCGCTAACTTCGGCAACCACCAACTCTCGTGCAATTCCCTACATCCAAAACAGGGGGAAAAAGGCTGCCTTTTAAAGGGCTCAGGCTTTTTGGATTTTATACGGTACTGCAGTAAGTCGCTTTTAAACTATCACTACTACAAAAAAAAACGCTATATTAGACGGCACATTACAGACGGTTCATACCATCTGTACTGTAATGATCACAGACGGTTCATACTAACAACCATCTCTGATATTTTCACAGACGGTTATTTATATGATTCATTTGTGATAGAGCAATACATCACGACGGTTCATATTAATAACCATCTATGACAATATCATAGACGGTTGTTAGTATAAACTGTCTGTGATAATGTAAGACATCACAGACGGTTCGTATTAATAACCGTCTGTAATATATTCACAGACGGTAATTAATACGAACCATCTGTGATGTCTTACATTATCACAGACGGTTTGTATAACAAACTGTCTCTGATAATGCCATGACACCGATCCCTGGTATCTCCCCCAGGATTCTAATCTCACCCGTCCATTCTCTCCGCATTAAACAGCAGGCACCGGTTCCTCCCACCTCTCGCCCCTTATTTATTACTCCCCTCTCCTTTTCACTCCGAGATAAGTTCTACCGGTTACTCCTAGCTAGTTCATCCACTCCTAACTTGCTTTTCGATAACGCCGACTACCACCGTGATCTAGCGCCTCCGTTGTGACACCACGGTCGACTGCATAACACACTCTTTGTCGTAAGAGTGTCTTATGCAGTCTCACCGTCGTGACACAAAGGTGATGCTACCGCCACCTCTCCTTCGCTGCAAGGCACTGTGGAAGCAGCTAGCTAGCTATCAAGACAGTGCTCAAGTCGACGTCAAGGATACCCAGCTCGTGCGTTGTTAGGATCTCTCCTTCTTCTATGTTTTTGCCATAGGTTTGTAGAATTAGGATGTGTTTTTACCATGTTTAAGAATTGGGTTCGTAGGATTAGGATGTGTTATTGCCATGTTCTTGCTGTGTTAGATGGGTGACCTGCTCATTATCTTGTGATGCTGTAATAGTGAATTATAATGGAATGTGCTACTGTGTTTGCTTTGTATTTGCTCATTTTCAAATGGCATATCTAACATTATTTCTTAAGGCTAGCCGAAAAACAGAAAAAATTTTAGGGATGGAATGAACTATCACAGGCGGTTTGTGCTATAAATCGTCTATGAAGGACTATCACAAATGGTTCTGTATACCAACTGTCTGTGATACTTGACAATCACAGACGGTTGGTAACTAGAACTGCCTGTGATATGTGAGTATTACAGACGATTTTTGGTTCGAGCTGTTTGTAATAGTTTTCTTCACAGACGGTTCTAGTTACAAACCGTCTGTGTTGTTTTTATCACAGACAGCTCACAAACTGTCTATGATAACCTCCAATTATCACTAACACATAATCACAAACGGTTCGTAAAATCGTTTGTGATGACAGTTTCGAACTGTCTGTGATTATCCTTTTTATAGTAGTGTATGCATCGTTTCAAAGCGAGGTTTACAGGTCGATTAAAGTAGACATTGAACCGACTTAGTTGTACTGGCCAAAATCGCATACGACTGTCTCTCTTCATAATCTTTCTTGCGAACAACCAAAATTCAAAAACCATAAGCCACAGTCTAAAAGAGCCCACCCTTTACTATGCACACAGACCCTCCCTCTTCGCTGCAACTGGATGCTCGTATGGCGCTGCTCCTCTTGATTCGATATCACGCCGCCACAAATAACACTCCCCTTCTTCCCTCACCTCCCCTATCAATGAAGGCTGCCAGGGCTTTGTCCTCCTCCTCCTGGTCACCTAAGGACGCGGCCCATCGGCCTATCACGGTCCTAAACAGATCTCATCTCTACTGCAACCACTAGCGACATGTGAGTGTGGCATGGCAGAGGTGAGGGCCGAGGGCTCAGCTGTGCGAATGCAGGGCTGCAGCAAGGGGGCGGGGGTGGTAGATGCATGGCCTTCTTGTGTGCAGCGTCGACTAGAGCACTAGCGGCCATAGGAATGGGTTTGGAGTTTGATGTCAACGCGCACAGTGGGCGGCAGTAGCAAGACACCCCCGGTTGCGGCAAAGCCAACATATTAGTCGATTGAAGTCAAGGTTAAAGAGGGTATTTTGTTAAAGTTAATCTTGATACTTTTTAGTAGGGAAGTCAAGAATATAGTCCATCGTGAATAAGCAGTCGAAGTGCCGTGGTCGTGGTACCGTGGTCGTGGCACCATGGTCGACATGCCGTGGTCGAAATGACTCGAAGTCTTAAGAAGTCGACTTGGTCAGGTCTATGTGTGGTCATAGACTTGATCAGGTGTGTGTGCAGTTGTAAGCGTCTGAGTTTGTCTCAGCTAGATCAAATCTTGCAGGTAGTGTGTGATGTGTGTTGAGATGTAGGGAACCATGGGCGGTAAAACTAGATCACAGGAAGTCGTGTGGCTATAGTGGGTGAGTGGCCTACATATACGGCCCGGTTGTATCTATTTAAGTCATGTAATATGTTGAGTAGTAAGAGCAGTTGTATGTAAGAGATAAGAGAAAAGGGACGCAAGTTGAGTTCGCGTTGGCAAAATTTCTCTCCATGTCTCTGCATTTGTTTTCACGTGCGTGTGTAAGTTGTGTCCATATGCTTGCGTGTGTTTGATCCTAGGGGCAAAGCTAACACTTGGTATCAGAGTAAGGTGCGAGAAGAAGCTACCTGGCGATGACTCGCTGGTTGGCGTGATGGCGTGCGCAGCGGCGCACGTCAAGCGAAGGTGCACAGGTACTAGCGACAAGTCAGCTGTAGCACCATGTGCTAAGGAGCACGACAGCGAAGGTCCGTGTGGCCATGGCGAGGCTAGTGTGGTGTGCCAGAATCACACGTGACGTGTACACCAGCAATGGTGACGTGATCTCCATGGTGTGGTGATGACAGGCACACCAACGGCCTACTCCATGCGAGGTGGAGGCCACGGTTGACAACGGTAGTCTCCACCGGAGGTGTGTGGAGGCTGGCGACGGCAAGGTGAGGCGTTGTGAAGCTGCCTAGAATCAAGTTGGCATGAAGCCAACAAACGGCGATGCTTGGATACCGTTGTCGCAAGAAGAATCGAGGTCAAAGTCACTCGGTGAATCATGTCACCGGCGGTGAAGTTGTGGCGGCAGAGAGGTAGCGGTAAAGAGTGGAGGTGGCATGTCTCCCAAATACCTACTACCAAGGAGCGTCATCGACAACCGACAATGGTATGCCAAAGGCTTACAGTGAGAAGCCGTGGGTGATGGTGGTGTTCGCGCCTTGAGAAGATTCGACATGAGGTCGATGGTGGTGGCAGAGACCATCGTCGCTAGAGGAGTCAGTGTGAAGCCGACAAGCATGTCTTAGTGTGAAACCAAGTGGTAGCGGTGTGATGCCACTGCAAGGAGGAATTGGTGCGAGACCAACAACAGTGCGATGAGTCGTTTGGCACATTAGGAGTGTTGCATGTGTCATTTCTCTTTTTGAGCATATAGAAGGTGTGTTACATACATGCGCATATTTGTGTCATGGTCATGCATGTAGGTGAGTCAGTGCATGATTCATGTGTGTGTGTGAGTTCTTGTAGTTGTGTCCAAGTTTTCATGTGTGTAAGCTTTGATGAGAGTCTTCATCACCATCAAGATGTGTCACTAGCGAAAGACAATTGGAGCTGAGGAAGAGGTCAAAGTCATCAACGAGGTGTGTCACCGGCGGTGAAGATGTGAAAGACGCTGACAAGTTTTGTCACCGGCGACATGGTTAATAAGAAGAAGGCAAAGCTCCTTGGAGACGCGTTAGGAAATCGGACTTCAGCTTGTGAGTCAATGCATCAAGATAATGGGGAGAATGTTAGACTTATCTTGATGCTTGTTAGTAGGGAAGTCAAAAATGTAGTCTGTCGTGAATAAGCAGACGAAGTGTCGTGGTTGCGGTACCGTGGACGAAGAGTCATGGTCGTGGTGACATGGTCAAAGAGCAATGATTGAAGAACCGTTGTCGAAGAGCCATGGTCGAGACGCTGTGGTCAAAGAGCCATAGTTGAGATGATGTGGTCGAAATGCCACGGTCAAAAGAACTCAAAGTCATAAGAAGTTGACTTGGTCGTGTCTATGTGTGGTCGTAGACTTGGTCAGGTTTGTGTGCAGTCGTAAGCGTCTGAGTTGGTCTCAGCTGGACCGAGTCTTGCGGGTAGTATGCGGTGTGCACCAAGTCATAGGGAATCGTGGGCGGCAAAACTGGATCATAGAGAGTCGTGTGGCTGTAGTGGGTGAGTGATCTGCATGTGCAGCCCGGTTGTATCTATTTAAGTAATGTTATTTGTTGAGTAGTAAGAGCAGTCATATGTAAAAGATAAGAGAAAAGCGACACAAGTTGAGTTCATGTTGGTAAAATTTCTCTCCTTATCTCTGTGTTTGTTCTCGCATGTGTGTGTAAGTTGTGTCCATGTGCTCACATGCGTTTGATTCTAGGGGCACAACCAACATATTTTCTACCCATGTTTTTTAGGGGTGCAAGTGGGACGGTTTGGCCCGTTGGCTCACATGTTCCGTCCTCAAATTTTGAGACCAAAGATGCTGGATTGGCCCTAAAATTAAGAGGCCCAATAGAGCCCAGAACCCCATTGACCCTAGGATCGACCTGACCCTTGCCATTCGCATGCGCCTTCGTTCCCATCTTTCCCATTTCTCCTCCAACTGTGTCACCCGCCACTCTGCAATCGCCGTTGCCAACGATGTCCTTGGCATGGTGCGTCACCTCTACCTTTCCCTCTTCTCGATCTACGCCAAAGCTTCCTCCATCCCCAATTTCCCCAAACCCTTGAGCCCAAAATAGCAGCAAGACCATCACTTCCAATCCACATGCCACCTCCCCCTCTGCCGGCTATGAGCTCATCCCCGTTGCCAACCTCAAGCGCATGCTCCGCCTCCGCATCCCCCTCCATGAGCGCCGCCTCTGCCTCCTCCTCCTCCTCTACGAGTGTTGCCTCTACCTCCTCCTCCTCCTCATTCATGAGCTCGTTTGCCATCACATCCTCCATTGGCCTCGAGCCTATCCCGGTCACCGGCCTTGAGCCCGCCCCCGCCTAGCAGGTATTGCCAAATGGAGCCCGAGCCCTCATCACTAAGGAGCCCATGCAAAATAGGTTCTATTCTTTCGATCGATTTCTTGTGAAGATAGTATGTTTCTTGTTGTTGTGATGAATTTGTTGCCTAACGCTGAGGATATAGTGCTGAGTTGTATCATAGCATGTCTTGTTTTTACTGCAAGTATACTACAACAAATTTTGTGTGAAATCAATTGAATTGTAGTTATAGTGCTGCAAGAAATGACCTCTGAATTTTTGTTGGTATTCTGTCTGTGATGTTGGAAGAAGCCTGTTTCTTGTTTAATATAAGGGTTGGAGATTTCGGTGGGGAGCAATGCTCATATTTATAGTTTGAAGCATTTATAGTTTTCTGATCTAGGCATGGAATATACAAAAAATCTACAGTATGTTTCTTCAACGTTATGCCACTTATAATATAGGCAATCTTGGAATGCTGATGAGTTTGATTCTCCTTTTATTTTTTTTATTTTTTTGTAAGCTCTTAGTAGGCCTTATTTACTGGGAACAAGTCAGTTGAGATTTTGATATTTTGATTCTCTGTTGCTTTCTATGGGAGGCTTGCCCCTTGTTTTAGCATATAAGTTCACCTCACAGGGCTATCAGGAATCAAGAGCTCCCTGTGTTCACTTGGAGTAGCTGCTTAATATTTCTAATTCTAAGATTGCGATGTTTTGATTCCACATTGCTTTCACATAGAAAACTATGCCATGGAGCTCATTATACTAATGCAGGGGATTTTGTTAACTATTTCCTGGGTACTAAACAAGACATCAATATCACAATTGGAACAACAAAACAATTGCAAGCTACTGGGAAATAGTTAAGAAATGGACATGAAATTTTTAGCATGTTCAGTTGTTCACCATCATGAGGCTAAAATTTGTGACTAAATAATTGAGTAGTTGCTCAATGTACAGATCAAAGCCTTTAGAACAGAGTAGCTTTCTCTCAAACTTAATTTAATCAACATCTATTCTGTGATTCTGTTGCTGTTAATCTATTTTCTAACATTGGTACAAAGTTTCAATGTTTTGCTTAATTTTCTTCTTTCCTTTCTTAGCTACTTTCTACCTTGTGACGTAACTGACGTTAGTGTTTGGTTGCTTTGGCAGGCAGGCTGTTGACTTCTGGTCCATCTCTACAATGGATGGATAAATGATAGATTTTAGTAGCTTTTTAAATCCTTTTTATTTTCTTTTTCACTTGGGTGAGGAAAGCCGTACTCTGTAAATACGCTCTCTGCTCTCATTTACTCGTAAGAGAAGATGAATGAAAGGCTTGGATTCGAGAGTAGTTGCTATCTCAATTCGAAATTACAGTACATCTTGTAATATATCTTTATTTTTTTGGTAGATCTCTGCTGTGAACACGAGTCTCGCATGAGTTATTGTGTATGCCGTACCGGACCGGTCAGCCGTACTGAGGTGCCGGCCAAGCATGATACACTCAGTCGAGCTAGGTCGATACCAACCATTTGTTGTTCATGCTGTACTATGTTTGAGCTGTGCTAGGCTAATAGCACTGTGTCAGCCTAAGCCTAAGGCACGATTGGGCCAGCCAGTTTGGCCGTCATCGACCCTGCATTGTTGCGTTTATTCCCAACCAAACATTCGCCAGTCTGAAACACAAAGAATGCGAGCAGCCACCGTTTCTGAAGGATGTTCACGTACGGCGCGCTTTCTTTCACTCCAGCTACTATCTCGACTCGCCCCCGAGCTCGCGCAGCTCCCGCGCCAGCTCCTCCACCTCCCGCCACGAGCTGCCGCCTTCCCGCACCGCCGTCGCCGCCTCCTCGGCTAGCTTCTTCGCCCGCGCGCCCACGTCCCTCCACTCTCTCCCATTCCCCGCGACGACGGTCGCTTCGAGCACGTGCACTAGCTCGTCAGCGCTTGGCGCCGTCGCGAGGCCGCCCCAGCAGACCGGGACGGCCGCGCGCAGCTCGTCCACGAGCAACCGCGCGTTCACGAACTGGTCGGCCGTCATGGGCCACGCCAGCATCGTCACCCCGGCAGCCGTTGCCTCCAGCACTGAGTTCCACCCGCAGTGCGTCACGAACCACCCCACCGCCCGGTGCCGCAGCGCGGCCACCTGCGGAGCCCACCCGCGGATCACGGCGCCCCTGCCGCCCGCCGCCGTGCGCTCCTCGAACCCCTCCGGGAGCGTCGCTGACGACCCGACTGCCCACACGAACGCTGAGCTGGTCCGCTCCAATGCGGCAGCCAGAGCCGCGGCGTGAGCCGGCTGCAGCAGTGCCATGCTCCCGAAGCTGATGTACACGACGGAATCGTCGGTAAACTTGTCCAGCCAGGCGCACAGGTCGGCCGCGGCCACGGCCATCTCGCCACCGCGGTTGCCGGCAGCGTCGGCCTCTGGCGCCACTGGCCCGACCGCGTGCACGCGCCTGAAGCCCAGGTCTGAGAGCGGCGCCTCTAGGTACCGCGCTTCGAGCTGCCGGAATGTGTTCGACACGAACGCCGAGCAATCCAAGTTCCAGAGGAAGTTGCTCCTGACCCCCTCGGAGACCTCGTCGCCCTCCTTGTACGACCGGAAAAGCAACGAAAGATGCCGCCACGGGTACGCCGGAGCCCCCGGGAGGTCCGGGAAGGAGACCGGGCACTCGTCATCATTCTCGTCCTCGCGCTTGGGCATCCGGCGCAACAGCGAGTGGAGCACGGCGGTGCCGTACACGGCGGACGACGAGAACGCGATGCGCGGGACGCCGAGCTCGACCGCGAGCGGCTGCGTCCAGCCGCAGAAGAAGTCGGAGAGTATGGCGACGACGCGATCGGGGGTGTCCGAGCGGGCGCGGACCCAAGAACCGAGCGGGCCGCGGAGCCCCGCGAAGGCGACGACGAGCGCGCCGAAGAGCGCGGGCGGGCAGCCCTTGGCGGTCTCGACGCCGGCGGGGAAGGCTGGGTGGGAGGGGAACGGGAGGGTGAGCGCGCGGACGGCGCCGCCCGGGTGCGCGGCGAGGAGGGGCGCGAGGAGCGGGGCTGTGGCGGGCGTGGCGACGACGGTGAGGCGGAGGCCCCGAGCAGCGAGGAGGCCGGCGAGGTCGAGGAGCGGGATGATGTGGCCCTGCGCCGGGTACGGGACGACCAGGACGTGCGGCGCCGGCGCCGCGGTGGGGCTGTCGGTGGTGCCCAAAGCCATGGTTGCAGACTGGCAGTGGTGGTGTCGCGCGTGCTGGACTGTTGGGTTGCGGTGTGGTGTGGTGTGCGGCGCCGCACGCGACTTTTGTAACGTTTCGTAGAAAGGTAGGTACGTGGTGGCGTGCTGTGCGAGGCAAAATGACGACATCACGTGCGTGGGCGTAGTTGGTGCGTTGTCTGGTGTGAGTCGCGATCTGTCGAGTGGGTGGTCTTCGCGGATGCTGTGGCAGCAGAAGCGCCTCCTCGCCCTACTGCCCCTTGCTCAATGCTCACGGACACACGAGCAGCCGTCGCGATTTCCTTCAATCAGCATCAACAAGAAGATGAGCTCTGCATCTTCAATCCAATTGCAAAAACGGTCACTCGTTAATTGTAATTTGCGCAAAATACAGTTGGATGTCAGTGGAGTACCGCCACAAGGAGCAAAAGAGGTGTACCCACTGCAACACATTCTACTTCCTAGTGTTAGAAATTAGTCTATACGAGCAGATCCATTTTCTTAATTTCAAAGTATACATAATTTAGTACCATACTGCTAAAATAAGAAAGAGGAGATCAATTTATAAGATGAAATTCTCACCGCTCCTTAAATATGGATAGAGATGGTATAAGAAGGGTTTTGGCAAATCACGCACCGCGCACTAAGTCTATCTTTATTTTTTACTGAATCCTGCACCACACACACTCTCTCTATTTGAATGAGATTCAAACGTTTGAATTTGAGACTCTCTCTGTTTGAATGAGATTCGAACGTTTGAATTTGAGACTTTATTGGAGTTTTGATGACAGACAGTTATCAATGGGTAAATAGGTGGTTAAATATATCAGTAACCAGTAGGTAAATGGTTGTTTAAATTTGTCAGTTCATAGTCTGTCTATATATATACCTGGAGACGTCCAAAGTGTATAGCTAAGAATCTCACTGTCTCCATTTCCTTTTTCTCAGCGATCTTATGCTTTTGTACTGCGCCGTCTGAACTTCGCTAATCTTTCTTCCCGGCGTGCACCTGGAAGGAGGGAGAGCGGCTATCTCCGAACCATTGCCGCAGAGAGTACCTGCACTGGGCGGCAATAAGTTTTTTGGACAGCATATTCGCGCGACCGCTCCTGCACTGCATCGTCTACATTCTGTACTGCATTAATCCTACACTGCCTTCTGCTCTTCAACGAACCCAATTGTAAGTCGTTCGCTCGTTCGTTTGACTTTGATACTATAATTTACTTGTGTATATTCTGAAGTATGATGAGTAGCCTGCTGTTAGTTACGAGTTTTGCATCACTAGTTTATTATATTTGTCTCTTAGTAAAATTTAGAATTAAAATATTACCCATATTTTCAATATCTACAACGTCTATAAACGCCCGTGGATAACACCCAAACAAGAACTTCGACCGCTGTACAAAAAGCAAAAGGAGAGACAAAGGGAACCTATCTACCCTACTACTGCTGCTAACCAAGGAGCCGGGGTGGATCCCCCTCCCCTCTCGCCGCCGGCGAGACCGCCGGACATCGGAGCAAGGGGAGGGGGACCGGATCTGGATGGTGGAAGCAAAAGCTAGAAAAAGGGAGGGAGTTGTTGAGGAACCGTTGCTGGCGACCAGTCTGAGCGATTCCTCTGTTTAGAACAAGAACGAATCAATCACAGAATCACAAAACAATACATTGAACACACAGAGAGAGGTAGACATAACTCCTGATTCTTCTTTATTGCTTTCATTCATGTGTACATAATGAGGGGGTATGGCTCTCTATTTATAGACTACAATGAGGTGCCCACCATGGGCCGCGGGGCTGCTGGCCCAGACCCAGGTTTCTTAACACTCCTCCTTGGGCACTCATCCGACATGTTCATGTCTCACTAAAACTCCATAAAAACCCAGTGGAAAAAATTTGGAGAAAGAGCACATGATACATGTGATGCTGCGATGCACGAATTGACTCATTAAAAACCTTGGTCGAGAAACTTCATGGAAAACTCGTCAAGGGAAAAAGAGTACAATTCACCCAATTTCATTTGGTCTTCAGGACTTTATTCTTTGGGTACTTAATCTTCATGATCAAGATTTACTAACGGGCTTGAGAAAATTCTCCCCTTGAATTCTGCATTTCTCTAAGTCTCATCATTCCAATCCCTCACACGCACCTTTCAAGACTAGATGCGGGGAGGGACTTAGTGAACAAATCTATATGACTTAGTGTGCAGTACTTCAATCTTGTCCATCTTTGCAATTCATGAGCATAGAGGAACTTGGGGTTGATATGCTTACATAGCCCGTCTGCACTTGTGCAACGTAAGCTGCATTATCTTCATGGATAATTGTGGGGGTTTGCACAATGTTCATTCCACATGACTGCTGGATGTGGTGAACCGTTCTGCGGAACCAAGCGCACTCTCGTGCGGCTTCATACAGTGCTATAATTTCTGAGTGGTTCATCGAAGTAGCTACAAGGCTTTGCTTAGACGATTTCTAGGAAATTGTAGTTCCACCACATGGAAATACATAGCCTGTTTGTGACTTTGTGGTATGCGGGTTTAACAGGTACCTAGCATCTGCATAGTCAATCAAGTTCAGATCTTGATTCTTTCTGTAAAACAATTCAAGGTCCTTGCTTCCTGGGAGGTATCGGAAGATGTCCTTTATGCCCTGTCAATGCCTTTTGATGGGCTCTGCACTGCACCTTACTAACAGGTTCACGGCAAAAGCAATGCCCGGTCTAGTGCAGTTTGCTAAGTACATGAGTGCTTCCACTGCACTCAAGTGTGGGAATTCCGGTCCCAGGACTTCCTTCCCCTCTTCCTTAGGTCGGAAAGGATCTTTTTCTTGCTGTAAAGACCTACCGATCATCGGTACTTTTGAGGGAAATGCCTTCTCGAAGCCAAACCTTTCAAGCATCTTCTGGGTGTAGGTCGACTGATGTACCAAGACTCCTTCAGGGACATGCTCAAGCTGCAGGCCTAAGCAAAACTTGGTCTTGCCCAAATCTTTTATTTCAAATTCTGACTCCAAGTAGGAGCTTGCTTCTTTTATGTCTTCGGCTATCTCGATGATATTCAGATCATCTACATACACAGATATTATATAGAATCCATTCTGGGATCGCCGTATAAATACACAAGGACAATCTTCATTGTTCGTGTAGCATTTCTTGCAGAGAAAGTCGCTTAAGTGATTATACCACATTCTTCCAGATTGTTTCAGTCCATACATTGACTTTCTGAGTTTCACACTGTACAGATTTCTATTTGCTCTGTCTTTGTTCGGGAGAGGGATTCCTTCAGGGATTTTCATGTAAATCTCCAAATCCATGTTACCGTAAAGGTATGCAGTCACAACATCCATCAATTTCATTTCTAAGTTCAAGTTCACTGCCATTGAGATCAAATATCTAAAGGTAATTCCACTAATGACTGGGGAGTAGGTTTCTTCATAATCAACTCTAGGACGTTGAGTGAAACCTTAGGCTACCAGCCTTGCTTTGTATCTTACTACTTCATTTCTCTCATTTCTCTTTCGAACAAATACCCACTTGTGCCCAACGGGGTGTATGTGGGGAGGTGTGCGACATACGGGCCCAAACACTTCTCTTTTATTCAGAGATATCAATTCAGCTGCTATTGCCCTCTTCCAATCTTCCCAATCTGATCTTTTTTCAACGAGCGATGCAGGCTCGGGATCAAGATCCATGATGGTGGCAATTTTCTTTGCGAAGTAGATATCGATATTAGCTGTTGTCCTATTCAGGGACTCTCCCGTGTGTACATAATTTATAGCTATTTCTTCATGAGTTGCTTCTTCTGGAGCGATTGCTTCTGCTGGAGCTTTACCTTGCACATCGCTTCTTTCAATTGCGGTGGCAAGTCCCTTTAGTTTTTCGGCATGGATGTGTGCGCACACATCTATGCCGATGTGATGTTCAGATCCGGTATGCCCTTTTCTGAAGATGTCATACTTGTGCCAGGTCTCAACTGGCTCCCCTTCTCATTTTAGGGGGACTTCAGTGATCGGCTGTGGTAAGTCCTTCTTATCCTTCTTCACCAGGCGTCCCCGGTTACTAAGGATTCGAGGAACCGGAATTCTTGCCCTTTATTATTTTTCTGAGGCCTCTGGACGAGATTAGGGATACCTTCTGCTTTCTTTGGTATTTCAACCCTCTCCGGTGCAGTGCGTGCTGGCACATGCGACTTAGTCACGCTCTTCAAATTACTAAAGTGATCGGGCAGCTGATTTGCTAATGCTTGCAAATCAATTGTCTTCTGGACTTCTCTTGTCTTCTGGACTTCTCTATTTGCTTCACTAATGCGCTAGTCATCTACATGGATTCCCATGGCTTGCCATGTAATGTCTTCTGGACTTCTCTAGTGCGCGGGTCATCTGCATGGATTCCCCAAGCTTGCCACGTAATTTCCCGACATTCTTCATCAAGGGGTTGATTTCCTCCCTCTAATGTTGGGAAATCTTCGGTGGTGACCCTTGCGCTAGTTGCATAGGTGAATGGATGTTGTGGGCCGAAGGTCTAAGGTTGATGAGATTCGCTGCATGCAGGACTGCGTGTCCCCAACATGTAGCTGCTAAATTTCAATTATGCAAAAGGGGTCGGGCAATAAATTTAATTCTTTTAATTAAAGCCTCTGCCAGACCATTCTAGATATGGACATGCGGTACTGAATGCTCAACTGCAATTCCCGTCGCCTTGCAATAATCATCAAATGCCTTCGAAGTAAATTCTCCGGCGCTGTCCATTCTGATGGACTTAATGTGATGTTCAGGGAACACATTTCTGATGCGAATGATCTGCGAGATCAATTTTACAAAGGCATGGTTTCTTGTGGACAATAAACCCACATACGACCACGTCGATGAAGCGTCAATGAGCACCATGAAATACTTAAACGGCCCGGAGACGGGCTGAATGGGACCGCAAATGTCTCCCTGGATGCGTTCCAGGAATGCAGGGACTTCATCCTTCACTTTCAAAGTGGAGGGTCTAGTTATTAGTTTTCCGGTGGCACATGCAGGGCACACAAAATTTTCATGATTCGGAAAATTCTTCACATTAATATTATGCCCATGCGAGTTGTTTATTATGTTTCTCATCATCCTAAGACTTGGGTGGCCTAATCTGCCATGCCAGAGTTCAGAGTTTCTAAATACTGTCTTCAGAATAGTGTACGCTGCAAGCGCCTTAATGTTGGTATAATATAGCCCAGTTCAAGTGAAGGAAATTTTTCTAATACACTTTTCTTTTCATTCTCTTTGCGCTTCATAATGAGCCGGTATTCTTTACCGTACTCTTCTTCAGTTTCAACGTGGAAACCATTGGCACGAATATTCTTAAAACTTAGGAGAGTTCTAGTCGATTCTGGGTACAATAAGGCTTCTCCAATGACCAAAGATATGCCCATTGTGGCTCTTCCTGAACCAGTTATACATGCATCGCTTCTGGCGATTGTCGTAAGGCTACCAGTGCCCTTACGAATCGACTAAAAACTTAGTCTCTCTTTAAGATGATATGTGTTGTGCCGCTGCTAGCTAAACACACTTCCTTCATAGGGCGCTACACGTGTTCTAATATAGGGTATTTTATTAATATGCATGAGAAGGCAATCAACACATAAATAAAATACTCCAATATCAGAACATATCCTGCCATCATAAACTGAATAAATGAATGAATTCTTCAAATATCATCCAACCATCACGAGAAAATAACAATTCTTAAGTACCATCCATGCAAATTCTAACATATTCTTCCACACAAAATAAATGAAAATTAAAGTCGAAATGCATTCAGTGCACTAGACTTCTTCTGCTATTTTCTTGGAGTTGACATTCTCTTCAAGAGAAATCATGGCGTTGGCTGCTTCTAGGTCGAGAGGGAGTGCTACTGTCATGATGGTTTCAACCTTCACCAGTGCAGGCAGTTACTCCGAACTCTCCCCCTCAGCCGATGCAAAGTGGGCTTCATGCTGCCCTTTGCCATCCCACTTTGGCTTGCCGGCCTTATTCTCTCGTGGAGCATCTGATTCGCCTTTCTGGGTTGCGGTCTTACCCTTCCTTCCCCTTTTTCTTTATCAAGGGCTTTCGCACCATGTAGCTCCCGGCGTTGATTTCACGGCTATTGGAGCTCCTAGATGGCGAGTGACTTAGTTCTTTGCGGAGAACTTTGTCCTGAGCCTCCGCAACTTGCATCATATCAATCAATTCGGCATATTCCTCATAGCCGTCTTGACGATAATTGCGTGCGGATTATACTACATTGGGGTGGAAGGATTTGCTTAATTTTCTGTATCGGGGTACAAATCCTGTGCAAGGCCGAATTGTTTTCGCTGACCGTCTTAAAGTCGGCAAACCTCAGTCTGATCCACTCTTACTCTTCTTGAGGAAGAATGATGTACTTTAGCCTCTCAAACCGCTTCTTAAGTGCGGTCCAGAGTGCTAGCGCGTTTTTCTTCGCCATATACTCATTCTTGAGAGTGCGGCAGAGGTGGTGCCTGATAAAATGAAGTGCCTGATCATTCTTCTCAGGTTTAGGTTGAGTGTCATTCAGTCCGCCAATCCCAATAGCAGCACAGAGCTTCCTGGCTCCAAGCACAATCTCGACATCGAATGCCTACGTCAGATGGTTTTGGCCATGCTGGGCCAGCTCCACGAACTCCCAATTCGTGATGCTAGTCATCCAAATGTGTATAAGTCTACTGCTGGTAGACATGCACGGAATAATTTACTACGGGTAAATAAATGGTACAAAAGGTTCTCGCAATGTTCCAGAATTTTTTATGCATTTTCTATAAATTGTACTGCTAATTTCAGTGATTAAAAGCAATTTTCAGTAATTACAATTAACCAAAAACAGTAAAAATATAGAAAATACATAAAATAGTAATGGCATAAATAAATAAGCTTCAAATGCTAAAAATAATTCAAAATTCGGATTCTCGAGGCCCTTTTATGCTAGAATATAAAATTTCAGCTAATTCTACATTTTCTAGGGGTTTTTATGCAAAATTTCAATTCAGAGAAAAAATTGCGCAATTTTCTAATTTACCGAGGGGTTTTCTGCAATATTCTGGACCCACTCGTAAATTTAAGGACTTATTCGCAATTTTTAAAACTGCGAGGCCTTTTCTGCAAAAATCAGGACTTAAATTAAATAATTAAGGGCCTTTCGGTAATATTTAGTGTTTCGGGGTGGTTTCTGCAAAATTTCTGCCTCCCCACCCGTTCGGGTCTTTTTTTCTTTTCCCCCTTTTTTCACTCATCCGGCCGGCCCATTTCGTTAGGCCTGCTTCGGCCAAACGACCCGTTTGGCTCGGCCAGCCCATCTGTCCAGATGGCCCACCCGGGCGGACTTGAAGGGGCGGGGTAGGGTTTCCCCTACCCCCAACACCCAAGTGGCGGCGGCGGTTTTATCCGTGCGTCCGGGCGGCAGGCTGGGCGAGCGGCGGTGACCGGGCGGCGGCCACATGCAGTCGGCAAGCCGGGCGAGTGGGGCGACGCGCTAGAGTAGCGGCGCAGCTCGAGCGGTGGTGGGGCCAAGCCGGAAGCCGGGAAGGCGTGCTTCGGGTGAGCCGCGCAGAGACCGAGCGGGCGCCGGCAAGCCCGGGGAGGTCACTTCAGGCGGCGGCCCGGGCGCGGCAACATCGCGGGCCGGAGCGGCGCGGGGAGGCTAAGGTGGGGCCGGCTGCAGGCCGGAGCGGATGAGGCGGCCGGTGTGTGGCCCGAGCGCTGGCGAACGGCGGCCGAGCGCGAGGACCGAGACGACAGCCCGTGCGGGGCGGCAGAGACCGGCGGCGGCAGCGCGGCACGTGCGGGCGTAGCGGCGGGGAGACGCCGGCTTCAGGCGGCGCAAGTGATGCCGGTGCGGCGGCGCTTCACGTAGGCGGCGCAAGGTTGTGGACGGTGCACGGGCGGTCAATCCGAGGTGGCCGCATACGGGCGGCGGGTGAGGAAGCCGAGGCGTCGGCCGGCCAAAAGGCGCGCGTGCGGGCACGGGCACGCGTGCTGGCGCGGTGAGGGCCGAGGCGTGGGCCGGCCGGAAGGCGCGCGTGCTGGCGCAGTGAGGGCCAAGGCGTCGGCCGGCGGCGCACGGCGGCTTCATGCCGGCAGCGGTTGCGGTTCGGCGGTGCCCCATGCGGTAGTCGGCCGGCGGCTACAGGTCGTCAGTCGTCACCTTTTTTTCTTTCTTTTGTGCAGTAGCCATGCAAGATCCGAACAAAGGTGATGCAAAAATTTTTCATGCAATGACCGAACAGGGGAACAATCTGTTTCCTCGTGCAATGATTGTGCATAACCAAATAAAATCATGCAAAATATTTTTTCAATCTACGATGCAATCAACATCTGCCCTTTTCGCAATCTACCGATCGACATTGTGCCGGCGATTTCAGATCTGCTCGCGGTAGATTTGGGGCGGATTTGCATCGTTTCTAATCTACCGTGCAATCAACATCTACCCCGTTTCACAATCTACCGATCGGCATTGTGCCGGCGACTTCAAGTCTGCTCGCGGTAGATTAGGGCGGATTTGCACCGTAGAGATTCAATCTAGAACGCGAAAAGAAAATACAGATTCAAAAGCGATCTAGAAATTCAATCTATGCTTCGATGATTACCTCGTTCACAGGAGCGAAGTCGTGCTGATAACATGTTGAGGAACCGTCGCTGGCGACCAGTCCGAGCGATTCCTCTGTTTAGAACAAGAACGAATCAATCACAGAATCACAGAACAATACATTGAACACACAGAGAGAGGTAGAGAGAACTCCTGATTCTTCTTTATTGCTTTTATTCATGTGTACATAATGAGGGGGTATGACTCTCTATTTATAAACTACAATGAGATGCCCACCATGGGCCGCGGGCTGCTGGCCCAGGCCCAGGTTTCTTAACAGGAGCAACGGACGGAGAACAAGTCTGTGTTTTGTGGGAGGTGGTATGTCGATGCAGATGCTGGTACCTGTGTGTCGTTAGGATTTGAGCTGCAAACAGAATAGGTGCTGCTTGTTTCTAACATTACAAATCTAGCTTTCTTTTGTGTGTCGCAAGTTAGGATTTGAGCTGCAAACAGAATAGGTTCTGCTTTGTTTCCAACATTACAAACCTTCTTGTGTGGGAGAGAGTTCATGGAGGACACATCACATGCGTGCGTGTCTACTTTACATGCTAGAAATTTTACACAGCACACGTGATCCTAGAGATGATAAAATATAGATAGGTAAGAATAAAAACCCTCACTTCCACCACTACCCGTTAGCCCATCTTTAGTACTACTTAGAATTGAGGTGTAAGCTAACTGTTGCACATTAACGCAAGGCAATTTTTTTAGATGAATTGACGCAGGCTAACTAGGTAAGAAACTAAGCATAGCTTCGTACCGTAGTGGGCTGCTGCTGGTGGCAGCAAGGGTTTGGGCACAGGCCCAGCATCCCCAACTCCCCATTGAACATGATGATGATTTGCAAAAATAAAACACGGATAAATAAGGATACAATATTCTACAGTCTACACGCATCGCACATATGCTAGAGTTATTGCATGAAAAGTTTGACAGCGCAGCACTTCTTGAATCCAGCCCAAGTGTTTTTGAATCCTAAATACTAACATCCGGTACGTCCGAAAACAAATCAGGACGACTCGTGGCTGAAAAGGCCAGGGAATTCTTAGCCCATCAGGCTCGCAGACTCGACAAGAATCTGAGTGAGCCCCAAGCCGACGATCTTGACCTAGAACTGCCTGCATGCTCGCCCTGGCCACGTCGGTTGCGACAGCCATGACCAGCCTCCTCGCCGTCAACCGGAGGAGGCACAGACACAGCCGTATCCGTGTTCGACACCGTGTCCGACACAGACTGATGAGGACATCCCAACCTTCAATAACCACACTGAAGATGATCATCTCCGTGACCAAGATATTCTCAAGAACCAACAATATCAAGGACCAATCACGAGAAGACGTGCTAAGCAAATACATGATCAGGTGAATGCTAACCTAAGCTACATTTCAGATTCTTGTGACTTGGTCATGCCCCCCACTTCTTCTTTGATTGAACTCAGGTACATTGGAGAGGAACAGGGAGGTCTAGAAAACCAACGAGTTTTGCAATCATTATCTGCATGCATTATAATGTTTCCAACCAGCATACACCAGACCAATGGATGGCTTATCCAGTCTATTTTCCTACGTTTCAAACCGTGCATCACTTGGAGTTGTGTAAAGAAAGTTATGGTCATTTTAGTAACAGCTGCACATGCTGATAAATACTGTGCGAACACTGAAGACTCTTTGAAGGCTTGCGCACCAACCTGTCATGTTTTACTGTGCATATCCTATATGGATGGAAATATAATCAAGTCTATTTTCACCTCCAATAAACGGTTCATCTTTTGGACTTTCGAGGAGAGAGGTATTGCTGTTTTACTAACGACTGCGCAGAAGTTGAGCAGCCGCGCGAGAATTTGAGAAGACTCCTTGAATGCTTCAACCAGTTGGCCTTCCACCTTCCAACGTGGTGACTTATGTTCATACCCAGCCAGGAGGGTTGTTCCTAGTATATATACCTCTCTACTCCTATCCGTAGGGAGGGCCTTTTTCTTTTGCAGATTGATTTTATTAAGAACAATGTGAGTGTTCTTGTTTACCAAGTTCTTGTGATTCCCCGCGAATTGCATCTAGCTTGTGCTTCTACGCCATTGAGTGTAGCTGTGTGAGTTAGTATTCAGGTTTGTGGACTAACGATTGTCTCGGATAGCAGACTACGGTTGGCTTCCTCGTCGTTGGGTTACAAATTTTCCCAAAGTACCGTTCTTGATCCTACGCCGTGAGATCGGGCAAATCGGTGCATTGGCTCTCTCGGGCTAGTGCGCATCACAGACACGGCTCGGACACGTGTCCGTGGTGTGTCGGCTGATTTCTAAATAAATTTTAATTTTTGAAAAATCGACACGTGTCGGACATGGCAATTATACAAGTCGGACATGGGCAAGACACAAGTGAGGACACAACCCATGTAACGTCCTACTTGCTCCCGCGCGAGGGGTGCCCTAACTCTACTTGGCGGTTTCCTCCTGTGCGATAATCCCCCATTTCCCAGTGTGAATAGGGCCGACGTGGGCCGTAAGTGGGCCAGATGAGATGGGCTGGACGGGGGAAAGGGGGAAAGAAAAAAAGGAGGCCCGGATGGGTGGGGCGGAAATTTGCAAAAACGTCCTCCAGGATCCGGAAATTACCGAAGAGTCCTTAGAACTTGCATATAAGTCCCGAATTATGCAGAAAGGGCCTCGTAATTTCAAAAATTATGAATAGGTTCTCATATTTATGAACGGGTCTCGAATTTTGCAAACAAACCCCTCAGAATATTTGGAAATTGCGCCAAATTTTTCTCTGAACTGAAAATTTGCGTAGAAACCCTTAGGAATTGCAGAATTCGCTGAAAATTCATATTTTAGCATAAAAGGGCCTCATGAATCCGAATTTTGAAATATTTTTTGCATTTGAAGCATGTTTATTTCTGCCATTATTATTTTCTGTATTTTCTGTATTTATTTACTATTTTTTGTTAATTGTAATTGTTTAAAATTGCTTTTAATGACTGAAATTAGCAGTAAAATTTATAGAATTACGAGAATCGTTTGTACCATTTATTTACCCGCAGTAAATTATTCCATGCATGTTTACCAGTAGTAAATTTATTATTTCTTTCATACACATGTAGATGACTGGCATCACGAACCGGGAGTTCGTGGAGCTGGCCCAGCATGGCTAAAACTATCTGACATGGGCTTCCGATGTCGAGATAGTGCTTGGAGCTAAGAAGCTCCGCGCGGCTATTCGGATTGGCGGACCGCATGACGCCCAACCCACACCTGAGGAGAATGATCAAGCACTTCATTTTCTCAGACATTACCTCTGTCTCACTCTCAAGAATGAGTACATGGAAAGAAGAGCGCGCTAGCCCTCTGGATCACACTCAAGAAGCGGTTTGAGAGGATAAAGTACACCATTCTTCCTCAAGCAGAGCAAAAGTGGATCAGACTGAGGTTTGTCGACTTTAAGACGGTCGGGGAGTACAATTCTGCCTTGCACAGGATTTGTACTAATCTTCAACTCTGTGGCAAGCAGATCACAGACAAGCAGAAGATTGAGAAGACCATATCCACCTTCCACCCTAATGCAGTACAATCCACTCGCAACTATCGTCAAGACGGCTACAAGGAGTACGCCGAATTGATTGATATGATGCAGGTGGCGGAGGCTCAGGACGAACTTCTCCGCAAGAATTACATCACTCAGCCACCGGGGAGCTCCGCTGGCCTGAGGCCAACGCCGGGAGCTACAAGGTGCAAAAGCCCTTGATGAAGAGAAGGGGGAAGAAGGGTAAGGCCGTTGCCTAGAAAGGCAAGTCAGATGCTCCGAGTGACAAAAAGGTAAAGCGGAGTGGTAAGACCTATGGCCAGCAGAACCAAAGTTGCTACAAGTGTGGCAAGTGGGGCATTTGTTGCAGATCTGTAAGAAGTCGCAGCATGTCATTGATGCCTTCCAAGCCCAAAAGAAGAAAGATGGCAAAGGGCAGCCTAAAGCCCACATTGCATCAGTTGAGGGGGAGAGCTCTGAGCAGCTGCCCACGTTAATGGAGGTTGAGACCATCCCGGCAGCAGCAGCACCCCCTTCGACTTAGAGGTAGTCACCGCCATGATTTCTCTCGAAGAGCATATCACTCCCGAGAAAATAGCCGAAGAAGTCTCTGATTTTTTAGTAAATTTAGTCTGATACATAGAATGCATTAGACTTTAATTGTCATTTATTTTGTGTTAAAAGGACAAGTTAGAATTTGCATGGATGGTACTTCAGCATTTATTTTCTCGTGATGGCTGGATGATTTTGAATAATTCATTCATTTATTCAGTTTATAATGGCATGATATGTTCTGATACTGAAGTATTTTATTTCTGTGTTGAATGCCTTCTAATATATGTTAATAAAATACCTTATATTAGAACACGTGTGGCGCCCTATGAAGGAAGTGTGCTTAGCTAGCAGGAGCACAACGAATACCATCTTAAAAGAGACTAAGTACTTTCAGTCGATTCGTAAGAATGCTAGCAGCCTGATGACAATCACCGGAAGCGATGCATGTATAATTGGTTCCAGAAAACCCCCCTCTAGGCACGCTTTCATAGTAACGCACGCTGAAAGCGTCTCTACATGGACACATAAAGACGCTTCTTGACACGACTTTTTGAGCATATCAATGTGACACGACATTTGACACGCTTTCACCATCAAAAGGCATCTAAAGACACTTTTTAACATGATATTGAAAGCGTCTCAAAATGACACGGTGTTAGACACGCTTTTAATCGTTAATAGCATCTAGACATGTTGTTAAGCGTATCATACAAGCGTCTATAGCCATCTAAAGATGCCTTTTGACATGATACTAAAAGCGTCTCAAAATGACATGGAGTTAGACACGCTTTAAATCATCAATAGCATCTAGACACGTTGCAAAGCGTAACAAACAACTATCTGCATACATATTAAAAATGTTTTTTGCTTTGATATTAGAAATATCTCAATATGACACGAAATTTCAGATACTTTTGACCATCCATAGCACGTAGACATGTCGTAAAGCGTATCAAACAACCGGCATAGCCACTTCCAAATTTCCCGGTCATCCGAGGCATTCTCAATCGTGCCATTAGTCCATCACGTCTCCACATGGACATCTGCTGCAGCTAATTAAGTTAGCAATATTAGTGTGTTGTTTTATTAAGTGTGATATTTTGTCTAATAAAATATCAGTTTATAAAGAAAAAGGTTTCTTAGTGTGGTGGTTTGGCCCTTTATTGCAGCTTTATTTATATTTTTAATTAATTTAATAGGTAGATCTCTAGTTCGAGTCCAACTTAATGTAACATTTTTTTTATCTTTTTCAACTGTGGAATTAGAAGAAACAAACAAAAACTAGGACCATGAGTCCAATCGAAGAGATTGAATTCATACAACCATTGTGAGTGCCAACCATCAACCTATAAACCAATTTGTGAAGGTCATTAGGGAAAAAAAATGCTAAAAACATTTATATGTGAATATCGTTAGGTGCAAAATGTTAAGATTTATTTAATACTTTAAAACCTCGTTAAAATCTATTAGTAGGATTGTATACACAACTTTATACGTTAGTACGGATCCAGAGTTTTGTTCAGTGTTAGCGGACAACAATACAGTAAAATAGGCATAACTTTTGCATACCAAAGGCTTATTACCTAGTTTGACTCCCAAAATTCGATCGTTTCATGCCTTTTTGAGCCTTGCAAGTTTCAACACCTGCATACTGCCCGTACTTGCGAACACGTAGGTAATTTATACCTGGCTCGAACATATATGTACCCTCATAAAGTTAACCTAAGATAGCATAAAAACACACTTGTGGCCTAGCTCAACTATCAAATCTATGACTATTAGACTTTTATTTGGTGAACTTTTGTTGCTACGTTGTTATTGTCAACATTTACGTACAGATATTTGTCGACATGTGATTTTGATCGTATGATATATTCTTGAGTTTTGTTGTCCGCAGTGGGTGTGCATTATGCGGTGGTTTAACCGTCAGGTATTTTTATCCGTACGGATATAGGTATGGGTAAATAATTTTAGCTGTGTGTGGGTACGGGTATTGTTGCAGGTAGATTTATATCTTACGAACTGACTGTATAATTCAGCCTCTCAACAAGTTGCGACGGATCTGTATGAAATCAAACTTCACCCTTTAACTTTGCGAAGGATCTGTATGAAATCAAATTTCACCCTTCAGCCTCTCAGCTTATGTAGTATCTATGGTTCAAATTTTTATTGCTGTAAGTGTACTACCTTTTGTCCTGTCTCTGTTAGTTATTAGCATCTGTTAGTTATTAGCATAATCAGATATTTGGTTAGCTAACTGTATAATATGTAAAATCCCAGTAGTATTATTTAAAAGCATAGGCCATTATATAATATGTAAAATCCCAATCTCTACTACTTAAAAATTGGAGTTAGTGGCAGTCCGTCCGTTCTCCACAGACCAATCACTCAGTTTACTTGCGCCGACATGTGGGCCCAAAGCGCTGCCCCTGCTCCTCCGCCGAAACCGCTCCGTTTCGCCTCATCCGCCGAACTGCCGCCGCCTCCTCCCCATCTTCGCCCTTGCCTCCTCCTCCCCACGCGCGATGCCGCCTCCTCCTCCTCCCCCGCTCCTCTGCTCCGCCCTCGCCTCCTCCTCCCCCGCTCCTCCGCTCCGCCCTCGCCTCCTCCTCCCCCACCCCGCGCTGTCGCCTCCTCCTCCGCCCATCGCACACCAGATCTGGGCTGGGAGGCGCGGTGATGGCGAGATCCGGCGCAGGTGATGGCGAGATCCGACGCCACCGGTCATCATCCCAATCGGAGTCCCTGCTGCTGGCGGAGAGGAGAAGGACAGAGGGGAGGAGGCGGAGGGCACGTCGTAGTTGGCGCTTGGCAAAATAAGAAAGCCTTGCAGCACCGAGCGGCAGAAGGAAGGGGAACAAGCAAGAAAGGCATAGGCAGGAGGCGGCAAAGGTTAGACTCCACAAGAACTAGAGAACGATGGGGTTCATGCTGCGTGGTGAGGCTGGCCTCCTTCTTCGCCTTCGCGGCAGCCGCCTCCGCTGCCGGCGGCTACTTCCTCTACAAGGACTACAAGCTCGCCCACGATTCCATGGCCCTCCAATCCACATGGCTTGCTGCGCGGTGCTTTGAGGTTGATTAGTTCACTAAGTTGACTTGGGGGCTTTGTGTTGCAGGTGAGGATTGTGGTCGGGGAGGGGGCAGGCGACGCACTGCGCGGCATCGTGGAGCACCCCAGCGGCGAAGAGCTCATCTGCACCATGGCCAATGGCTGCAGGTGCGTGATCCTGCTCCTCTCTGACTAACTCACTGCTTGTTGGTGATGAACTTTTGAGGCTGCTTCGGCACTTCGGCGATGGATTGGGAGATTCTGAGCTGGATGCTCGTGCCCTGATCCAAATTTGTTGAATTCGGCTTACATGCCCAGGGTTAATTGTGATGCAGAATGCTGGCTGGGTTGGGTAATTCTGTTTAAAAATAATTGTGGTACGATTCTCCCAGACACCCAAAAGGCTCAAATACAACCCCTATACAATTGAGTGAGGGGTTTTGTACAGTTGATTGTGTTAGTTCGGTTGAGGTTTATAAATTCTAAAGATCTACGAAGCCTTCTAGAAGTGCAATTCTTTAGTGTCCAACAATAAGAGTTATTTTCCCCTCCTAGGAATGGGATTATAGTAACAAATACATGCTTCATGACTTGTGGAGAAAAGATAATGTTTGCGCTTTGAATTTCTCAGAATTTAGTATAACAAATGTTATTTATAGATTCATAAGATAACGAGGTACAAAATCTTAAAAGAATGGAACAATATCTATGTGATTTACACTTTATAGCTATACAGGGTTTATGTGCCATCCAATTGGTGATATTTTTTTAGCATAGGTGTTTCTGTTGTTATATTTTTCTGATTAACTCAAAGTATGCTTAACTACACTGGTTAAATGATCATTCGAGTAGCACACGTATTCTTCCTCACTTTCTTAGTTAAATCTTATCTGCACTGTTGCACTTTGTTTTTCCTTTTCTGTTTGCTTTCATGAAGTATAGGGCTTCATAATTAAACCGTATACTAAAATTGTGGGCTATTCAAACTGGTTTTTGAAGAGTTTACTGTTCACCTTATTCCAAGAGATGCTCCACCACTTGAATCTGTTGGACCGCAAAAATGTCTTGCTTTCAGCATAGATGGCACTAAATTTGCCATTGGTGGTGAGGTATCAGATTGTACTATGTTGATATTTACTTCTAAGGGTCATTTTTTTTGTTTCTTTTCTCCCATTTCTATTGCATGGTTATGTTTTTTCTATTATACATTTTAGTAAGGACATTTGTTAGCCGTGTGAGTTTCTTAACCTTATCTACTGTTATATCATTCTGTTAAGACTATTTCTTCCAACTGGTTCACTGTTTGCGGTCTAATGCTAATGTCCAATGTATTTCTTGTCTGATAGCACTACTCTTCTAGAAAAAACTTTCTGATACACTGTTACTGCTTATGATTCATACAGTTTTTTTGTACTACTATAGGGTGGGCATCTTTGAATATTTCATTGGCCAAGCATGAATGTGCTCTTAGATGAACCCAAAGCTCATAAGTCCTTCTGAGACATGGATATCAAGTTAGGGCGAGTGAAAGCGCAATTTTGTTACCTTTATGTTTTGCAAAAGAATAACATAATATTTCATAGTTGGATGAACTAAAGTATTGATGTAAATGGACACAATCATGTAGCCACTTAGGCATTGTCTTACAAAAGGAACCAAGGACATTAATAATGTAGTAGTAATCCCAAACCTATATGTCAGGTGTTATGGTTCTTGGCTATTGTCCCTGTGCTTTATTCAACACCGACTGATATAATGCCACTGCCTTTTCTCTTGTAGCTTAGACTCGGAGTTTTTAGTTTCAACGACCACTGATGGCTCTGCAAAAATATGGAAGATAGACGAGGGGTTACCATTTGTCAATTTGACTCGATCTTCGGTATGCTATGATAAACTTCTGCATTTCATGTTTCCTTGTTGAGATGGTTGAAACTTTAACTTTTTGTCCCTTTATTTTTCTATGCAGGATGAGAAGATTGAGTGTTGTAGCGTCATGCTGTTTGCAGATTTGCTTATGCTTTAGTCTTAGAAACTTGCAGGCATTTCAAACTGCAATTTTTTTTGTGTCAATGCTATTATCAACTGCATCTGTTCAATTGCAGGGCTAGATCCGCATCTAGATCGAGGTCTTCTTCAGTGCCTTGCTGCTGGTGTGGAGCAGTGGTGATGAAGATGGAGCCTTTGTATTTCTCTACTACTAGGACTAGGAGTTTCTGGTTGTCCTGTACTGCACATATGTGATGAATCATTCAGTTTGATATAGTTACTGGTCTATATGATGTCCAGGGAGTGAACTAATTATTATCTTGTTTTATGGATGCTAAAGAGATGATTTTACAAATGGAATACTATTGGTGATTTGCATTGTCATTATCTAATCATACGGATATTATCTATATTTGGATGTCCATTTTGAAGAAAACATCACAGTTCTTAATACATAAGAAGGTGTTACTACAAAGCGTGTGTATATTAATATATATATATATATAACATTACTGACACGAAATATAAATGTACATATGAAACCGTCTCTACATATCTTGAGACACAACAAGATGTTACTATACAACGAATCTATATTGATACACACGCAATGTAAATGTATCATCATATCGTTTCTACATTTCTGAGCACGTGGCTGTGTTACTATACAGCGTGTCTATATAATTAAACACGTAATATAAATGTATCTATTGATCGTGTCTATACTTCTTAATACACATTAAAGCGTCGTTATAAAGCGCGATTATACTTCTTAATACGCATTAAGCGTCGTTATAAAGCGTGACTATACTTCTTAATACGCATTAAAGTGTCATTATAAAGCGTGACTATATTAGTAGACACGTAATATAAATGTAGCTACGAGACTGTCTCTACAATTCTTAATACGTGATGAAACGCTACTATACGACGTAACTATACTGATAGATGCGTTGTATAAATGTGTCTATAAAAGTGTATCAATATATGTAGGCATGCATTAAGCGTCTCTATAAAACGTCTTTTTATCTCATAGATATGCTTAAAGAATTCGTCTCTACAACTCCTGACACGGTCCATGCGAAGACGCTCCTAACACGCTTTACAAAAACGTGCCTATATTCCTGTAGAAACGAAATAAAGCGTATCAAACATAACAATACAGTGTTACTATAGGGGGGTTTTCTTGTGGTGAGAACCACAATTGTACTCCCAATGGGCACAACTTTGGTCATTGAAGAAGCCTTATTGTACCCAGAATCGACTAGAACTCTCCTAAGTTTTAAGGATATTAGGGCAATGGTTTCCACGTTGAGACTGAAGAAGAGTATGATAAGGAATACCTGTTCATTACGAAGTACGAAGAGAATGGAAAAAGGGTATTAGAAAAACTTCCTTCACTAGAAACTGAGCTATATTATACCAACATCAAGGCAGCTGCAGCCTACACTGTCCTGAAGATAGTATTTAGAAGCTCTGAACTCTTCTGTCTCTGGCATGATAGATTAGGCCACCCAGATCTTAGAATGATGAGATATATAATCAACAATTCCCAAGGGCATAATATTAATGTAAAGAATTTCCCAAATCACGAAGATTTTGTGTGCCCTGCATGTGCCACCGGGAAATTAATTACTAGACCCTCCACTCTGAAAGTGAAGGATGAAGTCCATGCATTCCTGGAACGCATCCAGGGAGACATTTGCGGTCCCATTCAGCCTATTTCAGGGCCATTTAAGTATTTCATGGTGCTCATTGATGCTTCCTCGAAATGGTCGTACGTGGGTTTATTATCCACAAGAAACCATGCTTTCGCAAGGCTGATCTCGCAGATCATTCGCATCAGAAATGTCTTTCCTGATCATCACAACAAGTCCATCAGAAGGGACAACGCCGGAGAATTTACTTCAAAGACATTTAATGATTATTGCATGGTGATGGGGATTGCAGTTGAGCATTCGGTACCGCATGTCCATACCCAGAATAGTTTGGTAGAGGCATTAATCAAGAGAATTAAATTTATTGCCCGACCTCTTTTGCAGAATTATAATTTGCCAGCTACATGTTGGGGACACGCAGTCCTACATGCAGCGAATCTCATCAACTTTAGACCATCGGCCTACAACATCCATTCACCTATGCAACTAGTGCAAGGGTCACCACCGAAAATTTCTCATCTCAGGAGGTTTGGATGCAAGGTTTATGTACCTATACCTCCTCCACAGCGTACTGTAATGGGCCCTATCCGTAAGACTTGGATATACGTTAGTTATGAGACTGCATCCATAATCAGGTATTTGGAACCCATGTCGGGAGATTTGCATACCGCCCACTTCGCTGATTGCATTTTTTATGAGGATAATTTCCCAACATTAGGGGGGAGGAAATCAAGCTCTTGATGAAAAATATCAGAAAATTACGTAGGAAGCCACGGGAATCCATGCACATGACCCACGCACTAGTAAAGCAGAGAAAGAGGTCCAGAAGATCATTGACTTGCAAGCATTAGCAAACCAGCTGCCTGATCACTTTAGTGATTTGAAGAGCGTGACTAAGTTGCATGTGTCTGCACGCAATGCACCGAAGAGGGTTGAAATACCAAAGAAAGCAGAAGGTTTCCCTAATCCCGTCCAGAGGCCTCAGAATAAAAGGACGAGAACTCCGGTCCCTCGAATCCAAAGTAACTTGGGACGCCTGGTGAAGAAGGATAAGAAGGACTTATCACAGCCGATCACCGAAGTTCCTCAGAACGAGAAGAGGAGCCAATTGAGACCTGATATGAGTATGACACCTTCAGAAAAGGGCATACCGGATCTGAATATCCCCATGGAAGAAGAAATCAGCATGGATGTGTGCGCACACATCGGAGCCAAAAAACTAAAGGGACTTGCCACCGTAATTGGAAGAAGCGATGTGCAAGGAGAAGCTTCAGAAGAAGCAATTGCTCCAGAAGAAGCAACTAATGAAAAAATAGCTATAAATTATGTGCACACGGGAGAGTCCATGAATAAGACAATAGCCAATATCGATATCTACTTCGCAAAGAAAATTGCCACAATCATCGATCTTGATCCCAAGCCTGCATCGCTTGCTGAATGTAAGAAAAGATCAGATTGGAAAGATTGGAAGAAGGCAATAGAAACTGAATTACTATCTCTGAACAAAAGAGAGGTGTTTAGGCCCGTATACCGCACACCTCCCCATGTGCACCCTGTAGTAGCACAAGGTTTCACTCAACGTCCTGGAGTTGATTATGAAGAAACCTACTCCCCTGTCATGAGTGGAATTACCTTTAGATATTTGATCCCAATGGCAGTGAACTTGAATTCAGGAATGAAATTGATGGATGTGGTAACTGCATATCTTTATGGAAACATGGATTCGGAGATTTATATGAAGGTCCCTGAAGGAATCCCTCTCCCGAACCAATACAGAGCAAATAGAAATCTGTACAGTGTGAAACTCAGAAATTCCCTATACGGACTTAAGCAATCTAGAAGAATGTGGTATAATCGCTTAAGCGACTTTCTCTGCAAAAAAGGCTACACGAACAATGAAGACTGTCCCTGTGTATTTATACGACGATCCCAAAATAGATTTTATATAATCTTAGTGTATGTAGATGATCTGAATATCATCGGGATAATGGAAGATATAAAAGAAGCAAGCTCCTACTTGGAATCGGAATTTGAAATGAAAGATTTGGGCACGACCAAATTCTGGTTAGGCCTGCAGCTTGAGCATGTCCCTGAAGGAATATTAGTATATCAGTCGGCCTACACCCAGAAGGTGTTAGAAAGGTTTGGCATTGAGAAGGCATACCCATCGAAAGTACCGATGATCGGGAGGTCTTTACAGCAAGAAAAAGATCCTTTCTGACCTAGGGAAGAGGGGGAGGAAGTCCTGGGACCAGAATTCCCATACTTAAGTGCAATGGGAGCACTTATGTATTTAGCAAACTGCACTAGACCGGACATTGCATTTGCCGTGAACCTGTTAGTAAGGTACAGTGTAGAGCCTACCAAAAGGTATAGTGCAGCTTGCGTTGCACAAGTGCAGACGGGCTATGTGAAGAGTCATCTCACAAAGCACATCAACCCCAAGTTCTTCTATGCTCATGAATTGCAAAAGATGGACGAGATTAAAATACTGCATACTAAGTTATGTGAAAATCTGGCAGATTTATTCACTAAGTCACTCCGTGCATCTAGTTTTGAAAGGTGCGTGTGAGGAATTGGGATGATGAGACTTAGATAAGTGCAGAATTCAAGGGAGAATTCTCTCAAGCCCGTTAATAAATCTTGATCATGAAGATCAAGTACCCAAAAGAATAAGTCCTGAAGACTGAATGAAATTGAGTGGATTGTACTTTTTTCCCTTGATGAGTTTTCCTGAAGTTTCTCGACCAATGTTTTAATGAGGCAATTCGTGCATCGCAACATAACATACATCATGTACTCTTTCTCTAAATTTTCCCACTGGGTTTTTATGGAGTTTTAACGAGGCATGAGCGTGTCGGATGAGTGCCCAAGGGGGAGTGTTAAGAAATCTGGGCCTGAGCCAGGAGTCTGGGCCCATGGTGGGCACCTCATCGTAGACTATAAATAGGGAGCCATACCGGCAGAATTTGTACTCATGCAATCAAAAGCAATAAAGAAAGACCAGGAGTTCTCTCTACCTCTCTGTGTATTTTCAATCTATTATTCTGTCTTCTATGATTGATTCATTTTGTTCTAAGTAGAGGAATCGATCGAACTGGTCGCCAACGACGGTTCCTCAACAAAAACAACATGCTTAACAGCTTTAGGTTGGAGCAGAGCATTTCCGGTTACGGCCCAGAGAGGTGTTGTTTGACCCCTCGAAGCAGTGGCGAATCCAGAATGAAAATAGAAGGGGAGCTCTACTGTTGATGCTATAGCACAATATACATATACCAAAACTACATCTACTAGTCTTTTGCCATTGGAATATCAAATTCATACATAAATAGGAAGAGAATAAATTGAAAATGTATAATACAATAAATTTAGTACTTTGTTAGTGGATAATGTGCCCCAAATGTTCGTAAATATATGAGTACCGATCTGTAAATAAGAAATATCAAATGTAGTGATACAATATTAAATTGTGAATGTCCATAAACATTAAAAATGAAATAAAAACATACCTCTCTCGCTCAATTTCACTCTACGAGTTTTCATGTCTTGAAAGCGCTGAATGATTCTTTTGCTATCAAGACTTCTAAATATCTCTCGCTCAATGTAGCACATCATCAAGTCATTAAGCCATTCATCTGATACCTTGTTGCGCAAATCTGTTTTAATAATCTTCATTGTTGAGAAAATTCTTTCAACTGATGCTGTTGCCACAGGAAGGATCAATGTAAGCTCAATGAGAAATATTTGTGTAAAGTTTGCTTCTCTATTTTTGTAAATCTAAGAATAATTAAACAACAACCAGTCAAAAACTAATTACACAAATTGGCTAATCAATTAATACCTAATGGCTACTGTCGAATATCGATTAAACAATAATTTACATCAGTTGAATAATAACACGTTACTCACTTACTCGGTCACGCACTCACGCTGACACGCCTCATGGATTGATGGAATCACGGGCAATTGCCAGTCGGGTACTCGGGCAGACGACGGGCTCAAACGCTCAGTGCCAGCACACAGCTCATGAGTACCAGTCTCCAGAAATCAAAACACAAGTCACCACTTGTCCACTTCATTCGGCAAACGGTGAATGGGGAATAGCCGACGCCCGGGCAAATGGAGAATAACTTCGTCGTCTCATCGGCGTCATCGCTCGTCACCTTGTCTGCCAACCGCCACTCCACTCCACCGCTCCTGCTCAGCCTCGCCAGCCCCACTCCGTGACCCGCTCCCGCTCGGCCTTGCTAGCCCCGTTCCGCTGCTCGAACTTGCCCGCGTGGCCGCGCCCGCACCTGGCCGCCACCGAGTGGCGGACCGCCTCCCCCTTAGCCCCTCCAGTCTGCTCTCTGCCTCCGCGTCAAGCCGCCCTCTGTGCCGGGCCTCCCCCTCCTCGGCTCTGCGCCGAGTCGCCGACCGGCGACCGCCTCCCCCTCCGTCGCGTCGGGCTGCGGGCTGCCGACTCCACGACTCGTGACACCGTCGCTGTGAGAGGTGAGACCATGACCTTATCTACTATTCAGCGTCGGTACGTCGCATTGTGTTGTGCCTGTTCATCTTCCTCTGTGACCTAATCTACTATTCTGCTATCTTGTGGTTTTGGGCCAGTATTTGCCACTGATTTGGGCCGGCTAGGGCGCTAGACTTTAAGACATCGACTAGGCCTCAGTGCTGCCACCTCATGCTCTGACCTCCGGCAGTCCGACTCTTCATCCTTCGTCCTCTGACCTCCCGCCTCCGATTCTTCACCCTTCGGGCCGGCCGGGTCTTCTTCAACCACAGTGGGAGGAGGGGGTGCTCGAGTACCCACAAGCACCCACAGTAGATTCGCCACTGCCTCAATGATAGTATTAAACTATTAGAGTGCTTATAATATGCAATTATGAACTAGATGCAGTGCACCAGGGAACCGCTGACTTCCAGCCTGCGTCTTCAAGGAATGGTGGTGAGCTAAAGGTATCTTTAATAGTATTATTAAAACTGTTTTTAGCTATATTAAAGGAGTAAAATGCTATGTAGAAAAGAGATGAGGTGAGGAGAGATAATATACTATCGCTTATGCAAGAGACGACTTAAACCCGCAAATCAACGCAAATAGTGAGAGGGTGTGAAGCAGAAAGTAATGGTAAAAATAATATAAAATAGTTAAAGGAATGATTTATTATTGGAGAGGTTGTCTCTATTGCTATCTTGTGAGGTAAAAGCCACAAAGATAACCTTAGGAGACAAACTATTGTTCATACCCTAAGAGTGCACAACAACAGATCAATTTAGCCAAGTCTTTTAAAATTCTCTGGTACTTAATTAATTATTCATAGCTAGCGAACCACAGAGGGACACATTAATAGATGGGTTCTTTTGGGTTATAGCTTATGACTTTTGGTTTAGTATTTTAGTTCTGCCTGTTCCACTACAGGACGGTAGGGAATTTGGGGCATTCTAATCAGACTCGAAATGTAGAAAAATCAGCCTCAGAATATATATTAAGGCTAACACAACCGGCCTCGGATATCCTTGCCTCAAAATAAGCATATTGAGGCAACCACTAGAGTTAGCCTCTAAAAGCTAAATTTGAGGCTGACACGGTGTGCCTCAGAATTTGATTGAGGCAGATTGCCTACCTCAGCCAGGACGAGTAGCCATGAGGCTGCAATGTCTGCCTCAAAAGAATTGAGGCAACTATAAGCTGCCTCAACGTTACAAGCATCAAATTACAATTATTTTCAGCATATACATATATTTTTCTCAATAATTACTATCAAACACATACATCTCATCACTATGCACACAAGATAATTGAAACAGTAACAAATATAGCCTCCAAATCTCTTCATTCAATAGATTAAAACATCACAGCCACACATGCATATTGAGGAGAAAATATATATCATCTCATTTAGTCTCCACAAGGTCCTCTCCATCAGTTGACAAATGTAGCATTCAACTATGCATACAGTATATAGTAAAATTCTCAATAGTATAGCGAGTCAATGGACACATGTTTGAGCCATCAACTGTATAGTAGCTATGGGCTAACAAAATATATCATCTATACAAAATTTGAGATAGTAAACTTCTCAAAAGAGTATACAATAACTGCTCATGACTGATCAACCATATAGTAGCTACGGGCACATATTTTGTCATCTTTACAGAAGTTGTCGCCAATTTTGCATGGTTGTGCCTGGAGGCGCAAGAGAAACCCGACCACCTAGAATTAAATTTACAAAATTCGATCAGGTTAGTGCTTAATACAAAAATATCAGGAACAAAAAATAATCCAAAACATTTGGATCAAGAAAGTAGCTACAGCTGTTTGTGTGAATCACAGGATGTTTCGTTTTTATTTATCAACAAAAAAGAGAGAGAATTAAGGTCACACGTTTTCGTGTTGAAACTTGAATTAATCATACCGCCAGTGACATGTACTACTCCATCCCGCAACCACCAACTAATTCCCCAACACGCAATCCGGCCGTGCATCGCATTCAACTGCATGGCTAGACTATGCATATACATGCATGGTTATGTATGTACGTGCATGTTTGCAGCAGCATGACAAATGGACCGCGGCAATAACAAAACTGCAGAGGTATACTATTTTACATATGCATGGCTACAGTATATGCACTAGTAAACAACATAGTTCAATTCATGTTTCATTTCTATTTATAATTTTATCTATCTATATTTCGCTCAATGGATCACATGATGGTGTAAATAATTTTTATGTCATACCTAAGCACTAAATATTTTATATGCAACATAATGACATAAGTACCTATTTTTGTTACTTCACCATTCTGCCTGGGTGGAACTTCTTCAACCTTAATTGTGAGCATTCATTTGACATGTTAGATTTTCTAGGTAAACAAAGTATACACATAAACAAGCTAAGAAAAGGACATACCAAGTGGATTGGCCAAGCAATGGAATGACCCATAGCATCCTTGATGTAATTCAGATTTTTGGACGGTCGAAACAGTTCTGCATCTCCAAATATGGGACTGTCTATGACTACTTTGTAGCACTCGTTTCCAAGAATTGTACCTCCAACCATTTCTGATGGGTCTTGGCTTTCAACAGTTGCTTTAGCAATACGATTATATGGCCGCACAGTTCTTTTAAGAAATACATCGTTTCCAACCTGTTTGACCATATGGACACCTCATATTAGACTGGAAAATATAATAGATGATGTTGTTTTACATAACAGATCCAACTGAACTAACAAAATTTTCCCAAACCTGAATGGTTTTTGTTGCTGCCTTTTTAACCCTTGAGTGGTCACTTTTTCCCTTGTTGGCACCTCCAGTCTCAGTAGGCCTACTGGTATTATAATTAGCTACTTGCTTTTGTACCCCCTGTTGCATATTATAAATGTTACTGACATTTTTTCAACCTTTTTTACTTGTGTAAATCAATTCACATGCATTTAGGTAAGCAGTTCATCCTAAATGACTTAACATATATATACATATACCTCAGCAAAAACTGTAGTTGTTGTAGCTGGAACATTAGAGCGTTTACTTGTGGCCTTATTGCCTGTTCTTGCTTGTGAATGATTGTTTGCAATCCTTGGTGGCTTGGTGGTATTGCGGTTGCCAGCATGTTTTTCTAACTCTTGTGCATAATATTCACCACCAACCCTTCTCAACGAATCCTAGAAGATTTAGGCAATAAACAGTATATCATGAAGAGTTGTACCAACAAATATGTACGAAACTTGTATACAGAGGTGCAGTAAGCCAAACAATCCAATCATCCAACCAAATTCTGCATACAGTTAGCACGTAAGGTTTCCTACATGCATGTAGCAGTGCTCTATCATGATTTATGACACAGTAATGCTGATAGTTACTAAGGTTGTTTTTTCTCTGCTTTCCTGCTCACTACTTTTTGTTTAGCAAATTGTAAATTCATAACCATATTGTCCCAAAAAAAGAAAATAAAGAAGAATAGACAGCTGAAGGCCAAATACTATGAATAAACCATACAACATCACAAAAATGCCTAACCTTGGTTACCCTTACCACCCAGCAACCAAGTTACAATACACATCACAAAAACGCTAAGTTACAACCGAACTATATTCACCGTGAATTGGATGTAGCAACAACACAATGCTTTCTTGATTTGCAATGTAAAATTCTGACTTAAAAATATATGGAGCAAAATCAATGCCATTCAACTGACCTTCTCCAGCAGTTTGTTTTGGTTATGTTGCAATGCTCTAACAGTTCTTGGTTGTACTTGTATTTAGGGGAAAAATTAGAAGCTTATAGTAGCTGCTAATAATACTAGTGCAGTTGATTTATGCGAAGTAAACTGACTTGTACGTTGTTAGAAGCCGACGTGCATGAATATTCCTGATTTGGTATGTGCAAATTTTGCCTCTGTTCACGAGAAGCAGAGATCATAGCTTGAAATTCTGCCAGTTTCTCTGTAAGTCGTTGCTCCATTCGTTCTTCCATTCTCTGTTCCAACTGTTGCATCTCTTCTCTCAAAGCTTGAGCTTCATCTTCTGCCCTCTGTCTTGCTTCTCTTTCCAATTGCAAGCTTATTCTTGCTGTTGATTTAGTTCCTGGCAAACCAAGACTTGCAGGAGTGGGACCCATACCTACTCCAATCACTCTGCCTCTATTTTCCTTACCAATCAATTCTGAAAGGAAATCTCCTTCTTGTATAGGTTTGTCCACAAATTCAGCCTCCTCAGTGAGTTTTTCATCAATTTTAGCCTGCAGTAGCCAAGGTAAAATATTGTATTTGAATTTCCAAACAGAGAAACAACTTTGTTGCGTATTCAGTTATTTTTTCTTACAAGTGTTTCTTGACGGGCTGGTTGTGCTCTTCCATCTTTACGAGTATATGCAACTTTGAAAACTTCTGCTCGACTAACTTTTCCTCCTTTCTTTTGCTCCTCCAGTCATGTGAATGCACAACACATTAATACAATGCAAGAAAACAAATGGGGGATGATTAATATATGCTCTCAGCCTGACCATGTCATGGCCAACATTTGCTAGACTCCTGGTTCCAATAGTATGTACTGCATCCATTTTTGCATGATTTGCTTTTCCGCGATTACTGCGTGCCTAAAAAGGATGTACATTATTGTATGTCACTACGTCTTGAAAGAAAGAAAAATTAACAAAAATGTAACATCTGTGCTATGAGCTCTCACTTGGAAAGAAAGGATAACAGAATATAGCATCTATATGCACTTACTTGGCCTTTCTCAGATCTCCAAAAGGCAATTAGCCACTTCCAATCTGAAAGTGACATTCTTGAATCATGTTTTTTCCAGAGCTCTTTATCAGACTTCTGAGGGTCAAAGTACTTTGTTTTTAGCCTATTTTTGAAGTCTTTCCATTTCTTGTGAGCTGATCTCATGACATAATCCTTTAGGCATTCATCTAAGTCAAAATACCTCTAAAATAGAGAATTTGATAAGTTTCAAACTGAAACTTCTCCTAACAACTAAATGTTTATAAAGGACAGTAATATTCGAAAAGAGAAGTTTACCATCACATTATCCCAAACATCATCCTTGTTCTTCACATCGATCCAGTCTTCATGAGTTAGTGATAGAACTTTACCTTTGACAAGTGTACCAATAACATTTGCTAACTTTGGCGCATGGGGGCCAACTGGTTGAAAATGCTCATTATAGTCAACTTTCAGTTTTACACGTTCCACAATTGGCCAGAAGGCCTCCATCCTTGCAGGACCTCTTCTATCTTTTGGCTGACCTCTTCTATCCTCTGGCTCTGTAATTTCCTTAGGATAAACATCTTCATCACCTAGAATAAAATGTTATATCACTTAGCCAAAATGACCCGTAAAATAAATTCAATAGATGAGACAGAAACAAGTACTTTTGTCAAATGATTGTGCATAATCTTCAATAGATTGGTCCATATCATTTTCCTCACTTGACTGGTTTATCTCATTCTCCTCATATGATTGGTTTTGCACATTTTCCTCATTCAAGTATAGATCCTGGTACTGAGAATCAACAGATTGACTTAGTATATCTGGCACAACATTTCTCATCCTCCTAGATTTCCTCATCATATTTGTTGCTGGATCAACAGATTGATTAGGCATATTTGGTTCAGCATGTCGCGCCCTCTTGGAATTCCTTATCAAATTTGCTTCTGGATCAACAGGTTGGTTTGGCATATTAGGTATTGTATTCTTCATCCTCTTGGAATTTGATGTCAAATTTGCTGCTAGTTGTGGCAGGTTCAGTTTTGAAAGCATTTCATTATTTCTAGCTATCTGCATCCTACGCCGAAGCTCATACTCATTTGTTACTGGACTTCCACCTCTTCTTTTTTCCCTTTCCATTGTTTTCCCTGCATCTCCAAAAATAAGTTATGTAAGATCAAGTATACATATGTATGGTACTAGTTAGGTAAAAAAAAATTAGCTCTGATACAATGTACTGCAAGGTTCCGATTAAATATATAAGACTTGATAAAAAAACAAAACATCAACAAAAGAGCTATATTATGAGAATGCAACCATACCGATCATGACACCCAGCAGCCAAATCAATGGTTATTCCATTTATATCTTTCCTAGTGAGATACTGACTGCCACAATCAGCACCAATATCAATAGTATTGTTGATCACATCAACCTGATCTTTTTCCTGATATACATCCTCCTCATTCTCACAATCAGTAATACCCATGTCATAGAAGTCCCTCGGTTTTGATTGGACAACAGCATGCCAATCTTGATCTATAGGATCTCGAACATAGTACACTTGTGTAGCTTGTGATGCTAGAACAAATGGTTCATCAGTCAAATTATTAGTATTATTAGACAGGTGGTTAAAATTCACAAGTGTAACTCCATATTTATCTTTCTTGAGTCCTCTACCACGAGACAGATTGATCCAGTCACATTTAAATAACACAATGTGACATCTCTCGCTATAATTTAACTCAATTATGTCACTGATTCTGCCATAGTATGACACATTGCCAAGGACAGGATTTACATCCTTCACACTAGAAAAACTATTAGTCTCAGCAACAACAACTAACCCACTGCTCTGAGTTGATTTCCCTTGGTCGCAAGATTTTGTGCGAAAATTATATCCATTTATAAGATAGCTATTGTATGTTGTGACATGCATATCAGGACCTTTAGCCAACATCTGTATTTCTTCAGATACAATTTCTCCTTTGGCCATTACATTCTGAACCTGTTATCCATAAAAAATTTTAATACTTTTCTATAAAACTGCTAACAAGAATCTGCAAAAACAACACCCCTTACATGTTTCCTAAACCAGTCATAGAACGTCTCATGGTGCACACGTTCAATATCTCTTGGTCTTCGTATTCCACTAGATAAAATGTACTTACGATGCTTTCTACATAGTATGCCAAACAGTACAAATGCCTGTTAGGAATTTCATACTAACATATTCCAATATATGAAATAAATATGTGATTAGGATCATACTGAAGGAATGGACCAATTTGGTCATAGTTGAATAACACATATCTGTGAGCTTGAATCCATGAGTTGTGGTCCAGAGTGCTAACACGCTTTCCAAGTAAGTGCCGACCTATCTTACTTAAGTAAGGCATGTTATTTATGATCTGGAAAGTCCCATCATCATGCCGTCCTTGACGGCTAAATCGAGTCAAACAGGCATGTAAATAACGGGAACAAAAGGTAAGGCTTTCATCAAAAATATAATTTTCTGCAATTGAACCTTCCGGATGGCTCTTAGTACGAACATATGATTTCAGCCTCATCAAGTACCTATATATTTTAATTAAGTGTCATAATCAGAGGTCTCTACATATGAATATGATTTAAAATAATAATAAAGGCATTTACCTTTCTACAGGATACATGTTTCTGAATTGTACTGGGCCAGCAAGCCTTGCTTCATGAGCAAGATGGATTGGTAAATGAAGCATTATATCAAAGAATGATGGAGGAAAAATCATCTCCAGTTGGCAAATTGTTTCAGCAATTTCATGCTCTAACTTCTCCATGTCACTAATACGAATTACTGGAGAAAATATTTGTCGAAAGAAGTTACTTAGGCGAATCAATGGTATACAAACATTTTCAGCCAGAATTCTCCTAATAGCCAACGGAAGTAAATACTGTAGAATCACATGGTTGTCATGAGATTTTAGGCCAATCAATCTTTTCGCTTCAACACGAACTTTATTTGATATGTTTGATGCATAACCATCTGGAAATTTAACATCTTTTAGAACTTGACAGAATAATTTCTTCTCTTGAGCGCTCAATGAAAAGGTTACTGGAGGCAAGTAAATTATAGTTCCTTGTGAAACTGGGTGCAGATCATGTTTTATCCCTAAGCTTTGAAGGTCCAATCTTGAGTTAAGGTTATCCTTAGATTTGCGGTCAACATTCAACAAGGTGTTAACTATGCTATCACAAATGTTCTTTTCAATGTGCATTACATCCAGATTGTGCCGAATTAACAGATGTTCCCAATATGGCAGCCTGAAAAAACAGCTTCTCTTCTTCCAAATAACCACATTATCAGTGTCCTTCATATCATCATCTCTACGTTTACGCTTCCTCTTCTCGGCTTTCCCAAAAACAACATCCATGTCCTTTGTCTCTTCTAGAATATCATGTCCAGATGGTTGAATAGGTGCCTCTCTAAGCTCTATGGTTCCATCAAATGATTTTTTTATCAAACCGGAAATTGTGGTTTTCTGGGAGAAACCTACAATGTCCCATGTAACAAGTTTTCCTGCCCTTTTTCAAATATAGAGAACAAGTATTCAAGTGACAGTGATGACAAGCAAATTTTCCCGATGTAGGATGGCCAGACACATATCCAAGCCCTGGGTGATCTGTAATAGTGTAAAGAATAGCAGCTCGTAACTGAAACCACTCATTACTAGAGGCATCATATGTCTTTACACCCTCATTAAAAATCTCAACAAGCTCATCCACCAATGGTTCAAAATACACATCAATATCATTTCCTAGTTGTGTTGGCCCCGGAATAAGCAAAGATAATATAAGATTGTGTTGTTTCATACACAACCATGGTGGCAGATTATAAGGAATTAAAACTACAGGCCATGTGCTGTGACTAACACTCATATTTCCAAATGGATTGAAGCCATCTGTAGCTAACCCAAGTCTAATATTGCGACTATCAGCACCAAATATCGGGAATTTATTATCTAAATTCTTCCAAGCAGGAGAATCTGCAGGATGTCGCAATAAGCCATCCTTAGTGCGGCCCTCAGCATGCCAACGCATGTTAGAAGCTGTCTTTTCTGACATAAAAAATCTTTGCAGCCTTTTTTTCAATGGAAAGTAACGAAGAACTTTTTGAGGAACCTTATGCACTCGTTTCCCATTAATCCCCACTTTTTCTATCTTCCACCTAGACATGTTACATTTTGGACAACTCTTGGCATTCTCATACTCTTTCCAAAATAGTATGCAATCATTCAAACATGCATCAATGTTAATGTATCCCAAACCTAGTGATTTGACAAGTTTGCTAGCAGCATGAAAGTTTTCTGGCAATTGCACATCCATAGGGAAAGCCTCCTTAAGAAGCACAAGGAGCTGATTAAAACTACTATGGCTCCACCCACCCAAAAATTTTAGATGTAGAAGTTTTATGATAAACTGAAGTTTTGACATTTTACATCCTGAATATAAATTTTGGCTAGCATCAGCAGCTAACTTATAGAATTTTTCTGCATCTTCACTGTGCACATCTCCCATGTCTCCATCATCTTCTAAACCATTAAAATAATTAAATCCAAGTCCATCTCTTAACATTGCATCAATATCATCATATTGTTCTTGACCTATCTGTGGCTCCATGCAAACATTAGTTCTAACTGAAGATGAGCCCTCCCCATGAAAGAACCATTCACTATAGCCTCGCATAAATCCATCACATATTAGGTGTTCACGAATTAATTCATCATGTAGCCAATGGCAGTTCATGCATTTCTTGCAAGGACAAAGAATCATGTTGTCTTTTGCTGAATGAGTGAAAGCAAATTGAAAGAATTGTTCCAAGCCTTCTTCATATTCATCTATCCACCTATTAATGTTGCCATGTTACTTAAATTACATAATATATAATAATATTATGTGACCTCTCATGCAACATACTTAATTACCCACAACCCCACATTTACCTAGGTTTTTCCAGCCAACTTTTGTCCATGTTAGTAATGGGAGGTACTAGCAATCTGTCCAAAAAGTGCATTCAATATATACCATATGTTCGTTCCAACAAGGCAACATCAAACAACAGATGATAAGCTTTTAACAATATATACAAGCATGAAAATAGAAGTGATGTTAAGAAATTACCTTTCTAAGAACAACAAGCAAGTAAGTTTGCAGTAGCGTGCAGCGCAGCAAACAAGTACCCAATTTAACACCACAATAGCTATGACAGATCGTCGACTCTCTTGGTGCAGCAGAAATCTGAGTAACTGAATTATGAAAAAAATTACTATGCCACACACATGCTATCAAAAACACCACGAATGTCACAAATATTTATTAATTACAACCATATGCAAGTACACCTAAAATCATATAAGTTACTTGCACTCAGGATCCACAAAAAAGACAATCAACCATGTTATCTAACCACCTAAAACTAACGCCAATTTACACCCATACCACGATATAACAAAAGTATATCATAATTGGCTAATTGTATTACTGATATGAAACTTAAGTTCAATACTAAACAAGCAAACATAAAGCACAATACGAAGAACATGGCATGATCTCAAAGTACAAAAGATGTAACATAATAGAGATCAGATTTTTTTAACTCCTAATTTCCTACAGCGAAAATTCAGATTTTTTTAATACATAAAACACTAATATTTTTCAAGAGCTATAATACAAGAACAGCTAGGATCAATTCACAATTACAGAACACAATTCATCAGGACATCATCAATTTATCAATTCACATTTCACTGATTTCATGCTAGTTGGGAAAGCCAGTTGGGAAAATTACAGAAACACAATCCTGCTATATTAACTGATATCATCAATAATCAATTCATCATCACATCATGCATTCATGCTAGTTGGGAAAGCCAGTTCACATTTCACATTTCACTGATTTCATGCTAGTTGGGAAAGCCAGTTGGGAAAATTACAGAAACACAATCCTTCTATATTAACTGATATCATCAATAATCAATTCATCATCACATCATGCATTCATGCTAGTTGGGAAAGCCAGTTCACATTTCACATTTCACTGATGAGTCTGATGTCCTGATGAGACGACATGACATGCCACACAATAAGCCAGCCGCAGAGTAAGAACAGAACAGAAATCGCACGTCTCACCTGGCGCGCGCGTGGCGACGAGGCCGGCCGGACGTGCTACCGCCTCCGCAGGACCGCAGCCGCGCCGAGACGGGTCTGGACTCGAGAGGCGGAGCGGCGCCGAGACGGGCCGGGAGGCGGGGCGGCGCCGAGACGGGTCGGGAGGCGAGGCTGGCTGCGCCGGGAGGCGGGGAGGCGGGGCGGGCCGCGCTGGGAGGCGGGGCGGGCCGAGCGGCGCTGGATCTGCGCCGGGAGGCGGGGCCGGGCGGCGCTGGGAGGCGGGGAGGCGGGGCCAGGGGACGGGGAGGCGGGGCCGGGCGGCGCCGGGAGGCGGGACGGCGCTGGGAGGCGGGGAGGCGGGGCGGGGCCGGGCGACGCTGGGAGACGGGGAGGTGGGGCCAGGAGGCGGGGAGGCGGGGCCGGGCTGCGCCGGGAGGCGGAGGCGACGAGGCGCGCGGTGCTAGGTCTCAGAGTTTCCGCGGTTCCGCCCAAAATCGTGAAGGGCAGAAGGGCCTCGCTGTCGTATGGGGATGGAGGATGGGCAGGTGAGAGAATAGGCAGAGAGATGATGTGATGGAAAAAAATTGGTGAATAGGCAGGGAGAATAGAAAGGAGAGAGAGGAGGGAATTTTTTACCTGCTCCCGCCAATGCTAATTTTACCTGACCATTTGAGGCTAGCAACCACTAGGTAGCCTCTAATTCCTTGTTGAGGCTGACTGTTAGTCTCAAATTAATGAGTCTTATGATTTACCTCAATTTTATAATTTGAGGCAGAAGTTGCTGCCTCAGAGAATATTTTGAGGCAACTATCTTCAGTCATGCCTCAAAAGCTTGCCTCAAATTCCCCACCGTCCTGTAGTGTTCACAAGAGAGAGCATGGAGAGAGACACTCGCGTGTGATTTGATCGATGTAGATGAATTCGATACATTGTCTAGAACAATTGACTTATAGATTCCACATTGAAAAACACATTATTTAAAAACTAGTTACTGTAGCATATGCCGTAAGCCCAAAAAACAAGCCATTTATGCCCTTCTAGCTAACGGTAAGAACAATACTACCGTTGGTTTAATTCCTCCTATGTCTCAGGTTCAACAGGGCAATATATAATGATTTTTAATATTGAAGTCATGGTTTCACAAGTAGAACGGTAAAAACGTCAATTAATTAATAAATGCGTCCAATGTTACCTCACGTGGTCGCACGGGCCTTCACCTTTAGTTCATTTATGCCAATGCTAATATTTAATGACAGAGGTGAACTTCGAAACCTGTACGTGGTTTTTTTTTTTTTGTGGACTTTAGTTTAGCTAAGAAAATTTTTAGATCTTGCTAATTGGACAATCGAAGTCTTGACTTTGCAAGCTCTCTAGCGATAAGTAACTAAGATCACACCATTTTACAACTATTGCAAATCCATACGTCTTAAAAACATGGTCATGTTGTAAGCTATAGCCAGTAGATGATGCCTGAATTTCCCCGGCCTTCTTGCTTTTCATCCGTGCAAAATCTATTTGCATCAATCAACGCCAAAAATAAGTAAGAAAATAAAAAAAGAAATAATCTCTATTGGACAATGGTGATGATTCATCTACCTCTAAGCCTCTTTGCTAACCAGCGGTCGATTGGGGGGACCCATCGTTCCGTCACTAACTTGAGCCACTACCAATTCCCTCTTGCGATCCCCTCCATCCAAAACAGGAAAAAAAAATCCACAAGAATAGACCCTCCCTCCCCGCTGCAACCGGATGCTCGTACGGCACTGCTCCTCTTGATTCGATATTACGCCGCCACAAAATAACACTCCCCTTCTTGAATTTTTTGTACGGATAATCCATTTTTTATTCAAAATTACAGAAATATACCTGCGGGAAAATTTTTTACAAGAATATGCTTCAGTCGCCTAATGATTAGGCGACTGGAGCCTTTCGCCCAACCATTGGGCGACTTTAATCCAGTCGCTCAATGGTTGGGCGACTGCATCCAGTCGCCCAATCATTAGGCGACTTAAATGCAGTCGCCCAATGGTTGGGCGACTGCAGTCAAGTCTCCCGTGAATGTTTTAAATTTTTTCAATTTTGTAGTTTTAAACTGGTAAAAAATATGCTGGAGTTGTAATAAAAGTTTATGTTCATTGTATATTATAGGTGTGTAAAAAATTTTGGGAAATATTTTTAGGAACGATTGACCGTAGAACGATCGGTACATACGATGGTAAGTGATATTTTAATGTTATTGAGAATTCGTGTCTCTGGGCTAGGATTGGGTTGAGGAGGATTGACGGGCCCAGCGGTCAGATTATCACAGACGGTTCTACATACAAACCATCTGTAATACTCGCTATCACAAGTTTTATATATCGATGCAATATAAACAACTAGTCTGAAAAGATAAAATAGCAAAGTTGTATATGGCTTATATATACTCATTAAAAAGGTTTCGACGAGATCTACAACTTTTCAGTTGAAGCAAAATCCAAATTCCGAAAGGAAGGCCAAGAAAAAGGGCAAAAACAGAAACCAAAAACTTACGACGCGGGTTTAGGTCCAAAGCTGGTCATTTTTATTGGATCGGGCTCGTCGTTAGCTTTCCAACGAGTACAAGAACGTCGAAAACGGACACCGTATGCAAAAGTTATGCCCGTTTTACTGAAGGTGTGTCGGAAACAGACTGAAACTGCTATAACTTTTGATCCCGTGGCCGAAATTGCTCAAATTTTTTTCTAGAGGCTGTTGGATGTATGAAGAACAGCTCCACCAATTTTCACTTTTTTTAGCGAAGGTTTGATGCACTTTCCAAATTCTCAGTAAATCAAAATATTACTTACCATCGTATGTACCAATTGTTTTATGGTCATTTGTTCCTAAAAAAAGTTTCCCAAAATTTTTTACACACCTACAACATACAATGAACATAAACTTTTATTACAACTTCAGCAGATTTTTTACCAGTTTAAAACTATAAAATTGACAAAATTTAAAACATTCACGGGGTCCTGAGTGCAGTCGCCCAACCATTGGGCGACTGCATGAAAGTCGCCCAATGGTTGGGCGACTGGATGCAGTCGCCCGAGGGTAGAGCGACTGGATTAAAGTCGCCCAATGGTTGGGCGAAAGGCTTCAGTCGCCCAACCATTAGGCGACTGGAGCCTATTTTTGTAAAAAAATTTCCCGCGGGTATATTTCTGTAATTTCGAATAAAAAATGAATTATCCGTACAAAAAATTCCCCCTTCTTCCCTCACCTCCCCTATCGATCCAGGCTGCCAGGGCTTTGTCCTCATCCTCCTGGTCACCTATGGACGTGGCCCGTCGGGCTATCATGGCCCTGAACCGATCTCACCTCCACTGCAATAACTAGTGACGTGTGAGCACGGCGTGGTAGAGGCGAGGGCCGAACACAGGGGTGCAGCAAGGGGCAGGAGCAGTAGATGCCTAGCCATCTCGTGCATGGCGTCGGCTAGAGCACCAGTGGCCATGGGAACGGGTCTAGAGGCCGGCGTCAGCGCGCACGGGGGGCAGTAGCAACAAGACACACCCGGTTATGGCAAGGGAGTGACTATTGCACAGGCGACTGAAATTTTTTATCTTTCAGTCACCTGAAGTTGCACTCTGAATCACCTAAAGTTGCAGATGTTTTTTTGGAGGGGGGCTGCAATTTCAGTTGATTGAGAGTGCAATTTCAGGTTACCTGAAGTTGCACTCTGAATTACCTAAAGTTGCAGCTGTTTTTTTGGAGGGGGGCTGTAATTTCAGTTGATTGAGAGTGCAATTTCAGGTGACTGAAAGAAAAAAAATTTCAGTCGCCTGTGCAATAGCAAAAACTGTTATGGCAAAGCCATCATATCAGTCGATTGAAGTCAAGGTGAAATGTTAAGTAATTTCACTGCATATTTATTTCTTTGTTTAAAGTTCTTTCAGTCATGTATAAGTGTTAGACCATATGGTGGTCGTGTATTTAGTAATGATAAATAATTGACATTTGTATTTTATTGAAATTTGTGTTTGTGAAAGTTCTACTCAATGCGCTATTTGTTACTGGAGTTTTTAGGTTGGAAGGACGACTACGGCATGCTTCGACCATGACAGGTCAACCACGGCAGATGACCACGGTAGGTTGGCAATGGCAGATGACCACGAACAGGTCGACTACGGCAAGTCGACTAGGTACTCGGTGGTCGTTGCTATAGTACTAGGTCAGTACTCGGTGGTGTTGCTATAGTACTTGGTCGATTCTCAACGATGGGAAGTCGATAGTCTGCATTCAGTACATAGTCAATACTTAGTGATTAGTCGGTGATCGATGGTACAATGATTGGTTGTCGGTCAGTAGTATGTGCGATGCTTGTGATTTATGAGTGTTCTGAGTGGTTGGAATTCCCAAGTACTTGTGGTTTTCGAGTACTCATCGAGCAAGCAGTATCGGTCATAATGAATGGTCGGAAGTTGAGTTTCTGGAAAGCATAGAATTCATGGTCGTGGCTGACCTAGTTGATGATAATGGATGAACAAGAGTGTGGTTTGTATGTGTATGGACTAATGTCAGTCAAGTTGGAAAGAACTTGTGCTTGGAAAAAACAATCTATGATCTTTGCATTTGCAAGTTGCCATGGAGATGGTCATGGTCGGTGATGAGGAGGACCAGGACTAGGATGGAGAAATCTGAGGTTTAGACGGTCAAGAATGTCATGAGGCCGTCGGCCTCAGGGTGGAGTACATGGAGATCAAAGGTAATGGTGCGTGGAGAAGCTAAAGAAGGTGCATCCTGGAGGCTTCAACATGTAAGGATCATGCATGGAGAAGCTATAGGAGGTGCGTTCCTGGAGGCTTTGACACGTGAAGTGGTAATGCGTGGAGAACCTACGGGAGGTGTATTCTTGGAGGCTTCGACATATGAGGTGATGATACATGAAAAAGATATTGGAGGTGATGTCCTGGAGGCTTTGTCACATAATGAGTTAAAAGTTGTGGAAGGAGTCTATAACTGAGAAGATTTTGGAGAGTGGTTAAAACCCGTGTCAGGAAGGGTTTCCAGTCACTTGATTTTCAGAAGAGATAGGATTTTGTGTTCGTATTTTAAGTGGACACATTTGGGGCATTAGCCTAGCCTATAAAAGCAAGGATAGGCTAAGGGTTAACATGTGGTTTTTGGTAGGGCTTTGGATAGAAAGCTTTTGTGTTAGGGTTTGAGGGGTGCTGTGAGGGCACTTTGTAACCACCGATCATAATGCAGAAATAGAGATCAGATCTATTCTAGAAAAGTTAGTTGGCACTGGTGGCATGTTTTCTTATCGTTATCTTCGACTTGTTTTCGTTCCGAGCTCATTGTCAAAGCGTTTGAGCGGTCGAAGAGTTTTCGAGTGGCGGAAGATTTTGACTATGTGCAAAGGAGGTTAAGTGAGCAGTTGAGTGAGTGGTCAAACGTTGAGCGATTGAAACCATCGTGAAGGCTTTTGACTACGTGACAGAGAGGTGTTGCTTCCGATGTTAAAGATCTCTATTGAGTGATTGATCTGTTGAGCACCGAGAGGTCTAAATCTTCATCGAGCACTAAGAAATTCTAAAAGCAACGACAATCATTCACCCCCATCTAATTGTTGTATTCGATCCTACAAGTGGTATCAAAGCCAAGTTGTGATGGCATTAGAGGTGTATGCGGACCATCCCCCTATGCTAGAAGGTACTGATTTTGCTTTTTTCGAAGTGTCATATGCAAGCATATATTGAGGCTCAAGGTAGTGATATTTGGAATAAGGTTTCTAGACTTTACGAGGTTCCTACTACTATTACGATTCTAAATAAACAGATGTTCATCTAAATGCTCAAGCTCATAACTTGTTTATTTCAAGGGATTTCTTGCAAAGAATTTGATCATGTAGCTCTTATTAATTCTACTCACTTAATATGAAAAACTATTTGTGATTATCATGAATGAACCACTAAGATCAAGAAAGTGCGTAAGAATCGATATAAAAAAAGAATACTCTGATTTTGCTATAAAGCCTGGTGAATCTATTGATGATCTATTTGCTTGTTTTGAGAAAATCTTGAGTGTTTTGCGTGGTGTTAATATTATTCCTGCTGATGAAGATAATGCAACTAAAATTTTGAGATCTTTATGTTCTGAGTGGTTGATGCTTGCCACAACTATTAATCAAACTGTCGATCTAGATACTTTAACCATGAATGATCTTTATTCTAAATTGAAAACCAATGAGATGGAAACTTTGCCATCTAAGATTGAGAAATCTTGATCTTTAGCATTTGTAACTAACCCTGTGCAGGCTGCTTCGTCGGGTACTTTGTCCTGTTGTTATTTGTCTTCTCTGTCTTCTTTTTCAGAGGAACAATTTGAGAAGCTCCTGAAGACGACTTGGTGTTGATATCCTCATGTGCAATCAAGGCACTCAACAACATGAGGATGAGGAGGTGAGGAGGTACTTCAGATTTGATCAGACGCTTTAAGTATGGCGAGCCAGGCCACATTAAGATGGATTGCTCCAACCTCAAGGGGAAGGATATCAAAGAAGACAAGAATTATCATCGTTAGCCATCCAAGAATATCAACATCAAGAGTGGAAATTTCAGTCATAAGCTTGCTGAAAAGATCATATCGACTCTTAAGTGTCTTGATTTAAGTGATGTGGAATATGAGAGTTGCGCCAACATCGACCACAACGATGATGATGCTAAAGGTAAGAAAAAAGAAGAACGATGACTTCACGGGCATGTTCTTCATGGCAAGCAACAACAACGGCGATGACTACAGTGATCTCGATGATGAGGTAGGACCATGGTATGATGAGCCTCAAGATGGTTTGATTAAATTTGCTATCAAACTGGAAAAGACAAAATTTTTGAAAAAAAATAATTCTGTTGTTGAAATCTTAATTCAGAAATTGCTAGGTTAAGAGCTTTGGTTCTAGATGATGATTCATATTCTTCACTGCACTAACCTATTAATTGATCTTAATAATGTTAGATTTATGCATACAAGTTACACAAATAAATTTGATTCTCTTAATACTGAATGTGAGAAATTGCATGAGTGCTTTACTCTTGGCACAATTGTCCATACTTATGTTCTTAATGATTTGATTGCTACCAGAAGAATTTGAAAAGGATGAAAGTTGCTCTTGCTACTAGTTCAATCTTTCTGGGCTAAGAACCTTAAGTCTAGTGAACTCTTTCCATGTAAAAGATGTGAATTGCTAGAAGCTAGACTTAATTCATCTCAGAAATCTACCTTTCTCTCTTCTCGATCTACACCAAAGCTTCCTCCATCCCCAATTTCCCCAAACCCTTGAGCCCAAAATAGCAGCAAGGCCATAACCTCCAATCCACATGCTGCATCCTCCTCTACTGGCTATGAGCTCACCCCCGCTGTCAGCCTCGAGCGCGTGCTCCGCCTTGGCATCTACCCCCGCCTTCGCGAGTGCCACGTCTGCCTCCTCCACCTCCACGACCGCCACCTCTGCCTCCTCCTCCACAAGTGCCGCCTCAACCTCCTCCTCTTCATCCACGAGCTCATTCGCCATCACATCCTTACTGGCCTCAAGCCTGTCCTGGCCGCCGACCTCAAGCCCGCCCCCCACCTAGCAGGTATTGCCAAACGGAACTCGAGCCTCATCACTAAGGAGCCCATGCAAAATAGGTTCCATTCTTTCGGTCGATTTCTTGTGGAGGATAGTCTGTTTCTTTTTGTTGTGGTGAATTAGTTGCCTAACGCCGAGGATGTAGTTTTGAGTTGTATACACAGCATGATACTACAACAAATTTTGTGTGATATCAATTGAATTGTAGTTATAGTGCTGCAAGAAATGACCATTGAATTTTTGTTGGTATTCTGTCTGTGATGTTGGAAGAAACTTGTTTCTTGTTCAATATAAGGGTTGGATATTTTAGTGGGGGGCAATACTCACAATTAATAATTTGAAGCATTTATAGTTTTCTGAACTAGGCATGGAATATACAATAAATCTGCAGTATGTTTCATCAAGATTATGCTACTTATAATATAGGTGTTGTGGTTACAGACCAAACAGAGAGAGAGATGATAGTGGAGAGTGAGTAATGGCCTGGGTTCTCCCCATGGCCTGTATTCTATATATATACATGGGAGTGCTTTTACAACTATACCCTTACATCTGAGTATCCCCTCCAGGGGTACTTATGTCATTACACATGGCCTATTCTGGACCTTATACCCTTCTACCAGGCCTGCTGGGTTTAGGTGGGGGCCACCCCTACAACAGGAGCCTCTCATGGTAAAGGGCTTCACAGGGCCGAAGCCATGTTGCCGAGTCCTTTGGCCCCCCTCCGTCCCTGCGGCCTTTGAGCTCCCTCCGAATCTCGCAGAGCTTTGGGGCATGATGTGGTCCGGGGGCTGAGGCTGTAGCCGGGGGTCGATGGGTGGATTGCAGTTGATGCAGACGCGCGCGCGTGCTCCGTCCCCTGCCCTTCGGACGCGCCTACCCGAAGTTGAATCGGGGGCGTTGCGCCGGCATGGGTAAGCGTAGCGGGCCCCTGTACCGCCGCCTGTGCCTTAAATGATGAGGGGCACGCTGTGGCGCTCGTCCTTCTGGCCGTCCACGTGGCGAAGCGTGCTTGGCGCGATGCGGGCCTTGAGGCGTCGCGATCGTTAATGTAGCGACGGATTTTCCGGCGGTTGGACGTCCGCCGGTTGGACTCCTGCCGATTGGGCTCCCGCCGGTTGGCTCTCCTGTTGACGGGGTATATATACTGTGCTGGTGCGGCGTTGTTCCTGCATGTGCTTGGGTAGAAGCTGCTTCGCCAAAATGGGACCCTTCCGTGCATCAACCCTCCCTAGCGACGCTGAGTGGCTCGAGGGATGTTGATGTACATACGGAGGTCCATTTTTCTCGGGAGCTTGGTTAGCGTCTGTTATGGATGATCAATGGCGCTTCCTGCCCCCGGGCTGCGCTTCTGCATACGATGGCAAGGTTTGCCCGGTTCTTCTTAACAGACCTACCTTCAGTCGGTGTTCCTGATGGAGCCCGTCCGCATCGCTTTGAAAGATGGCGATGCACTGTAGGTGGCCTGTTAAGGAGAACGAGGCAGACCTTGCAGAACGCAGCCCTCGCCTTTGTCGTGCATGGAAGGCGCTACCAGGCGAGTTCGTGCGCGCAGACTCGAGCTGGCGCCTAGTCGAAGTAGACGCGCGCGCTCCGTCCCCTACCCTTCGAACGGGTGGCAGCGGAGCTGGCGCCTAGCCGAAGTAGACGCGCGCGCTCCGTCCCCTACCCTTCAACGGGTGGCAGCGGAGCTGGTGCCCTAGCCGAAGTAGACGCGCGCTCCGTCCCCTACCCTTCGAACGGGTGGCAGCGGAGCTGGCGCCTAGCCGAAGTAGACGCGCGCTCCGTCCCCTACCCGTCGAACGGTGGCAGCGGAGCTGGCGCCTAGCCGAAGTAGACGCGCGCGCTCCGTCCTACCCTTCGAACGGGTGGCAGCGGAGCTGCGCCTAGCCGAAGTAGACGCGCGCTCCGTCCCCTACCCTCGAACGGGTGGCAGCGGAGCTGGCGCCTAGCCGAAGTAGACGCGCGCGCTCCGTCCCCTACCCTCGAACGGGTGGCAGCGGAGCTGGCGCCTAGCCGAAGTAGACGCGCGCGCTCCGTCCCCTACCCTTCGAACGGGTGGCAGCGGAGCTGGCGCCTAGCCGAAGTAGACGCGCGCGCTCCGTCCCCTACCCTTCGAACGGGTGGCAGCGGAGCTGGCGCCTAGCCGAAGTAGACGCGCGCTCCGTCCCCTACCCTTCGAACGGGTGGCAGCGGAGCTGGCGCCTAGCCGAAGTAGACGCGCGCGCTCCGTCCCCTACCCTTCGAACGGGTGGCAGCGGAGCTGGGCCTAGCCGAAGTAGCTCGCGCGATCTCCTGATGCGGTAGTGCGCTGTAAAGGTTCCTGAAATCGCGCCGGCCCCCGGCTTGCCAGGGCTAGGTTGTCAGACCGTGCGCTTGCCTCAGCGCGTGTGGGGCACGCGGCGGTTTGCGATTGGTGCGCGACGGGGTGTGGGCGGTTGCGTGATCGCAGCGGTTCGCCTTTTCCCAGGGAAAGGGGACACGGGGGGCGAGGAACGGCGCAGCTTCGAGGTTGGTATGATCCCACGGCCCGCTGTGGCGCTCTTAATGGCGCTTGGGGTCGTTCCGACGCCTGGCCTCGTGTGCTCCAGCTTGCTCGTACGGGGGGGCCACGCGGCGGGGGGTCATTGGAGCGACGTGCTCTGACGGTCCCTGCTGCCGTGGTCGCGCCTCTTCGTCTTCGGTTATGGGGGAGCGTGCGGGGCGGGCCCTTGTGCGACTGCGGTTGCGTCCTGCACGTGGACCGTCGCGACGCTTCGGTGTTGGGGACGAGGAGGCCTGAAATAACCCTTTTAACCGCCCCCACAGCTCTACGCCCTCTTCTCGCTTGCATCGCCTTCTACATCCGACGATACAATCGCCGCTATCCTCCTTTTGCCGGGGGCGATGGCGTCTGGTGGCAAGCGCAGCCAGTCGACTGGCGCCTGCGGCATCCGCCGGCGGTCTTCACCGTTAGAGGTGAAATACTCGCTCGGCGAACGCGACCCGGCGGTGGCGGATAAGTGGTGGCTGGAAAAGGAGGGCTTCTTTTCCGGCGAGTTGGGCCCCTCGCTTGTGACCGAGAAGACGATCCAGGCGCTGTTGCGTGCGGGGAAGCTGTCCGAGCGCCAGGCGGTACGGCTACTTGCCGTCGACGAAACGGAACCTCGCCCCGAAGCGTCGGAGCCGGTCGTATTCGTCGCCTTCTTCGACGCAGGGCTCCGCGTCCCCGAGGCGGCGATCGTGGGCGACGTGCTGCGGACCTTCGGGCTGGAGCTGGCGCAGCTGACTCGAATGCCGTGGCCCGGCTCGCGGTTTACAGCTGGGCCTTGCGCTCGGGAGCATGCTGGCCCAGTGCGTCATTATTTGCCTATCTGCACGAGGCACGGTGCCAGCCCAAGGAGCGGAAGGATTGGACGGTGTCGAGCTTTGGTAGCGTCTCCTTTGTCCTCCGATCAACTTGCGGCAAGCTCTTCCCCGCGAACTCTACTCGCGGGAAGTGGGAGTCGCAGTGGATGAAGTGGTGGTTCTACCACTGTGTGGAGAGCGGGAGCGGTCTTGAGTGCACGGGCCGACCGATCACGTTCAAGCCCTCGCCCGGCCGGACGCTCGATGATGAGGACAGGCGGAGGGCCCGGCGGCTCGTAGGCATGGCCGCCCGCTTCAACATGCGCGATCTCGCCGAAGAGTACGTGATGTACGGCGTGGCGCCGCTTGCTCGCGATTGGCGTCTTGCCGCCGAGAAGCGCCGAGACGACAATGCTTCGCCGTCGACCTACTTGCTGCTGGCGCCCTCCGGCCTTCGTAAGCCTCGACCGCGTCCCTTCTCCGTTCACACGAAATGCGTTGTATGCTAATGTTATCTCCTTTGCTTCAGGGATTTGCTTGGAGGATGCGGAGCAGGCCGCGCGCGAATTCCTGGAGCCGTATACCGGTAGGGAGCACGAGCAGCGCGCGTCCGCTACCGCCGCAGCAGGGCTGGGGCAGATAAACCGCGTGTGCGAGGCCCTGGACCTCGCCGTGCCGGACCGTGCTGCTCCAGACGACGGTGCAACGAGTTAGAAGGCGCCGTCTCGGAAGAGGGGCCGAGGAGGGGCATCTGCCGTGCTTGGTGCGGCAGCTGGTACTTCTGCTGCTAGCGCTCCCGAAGGCGCGGCAGATGCGGAGTCGGATTCGGCGAAGTATGCAGACTCGGGCTTGGATGGCGCGGACGCCGGAGGCGAAGGATCTTTGGCGAGTGCCCTGGACGGCGGGCTTGCCGCGAGCAGCCGGCGAGGGGAAGCCTCGTCACCCGCCACGGACGCTGAGACGGAATCCGCGCGGTCCGGCGATGCCGAGGTGGAGCCTTCGACCGTGGCCGCTGTGGTGTCGGGGGCGTCCCCCGCGAGGGCGCACGGAGCCGTGCTGCCGTCACCGGCCGCAGAGGCAGACGCCGAGGTACCCCCTGCAGAAACTACCACAGCGGAACCTTCGCCCCCGGGTGCTGCAGCCGCGGGGGCCTCTTCGGCGGCGACTGTTGGGGCGGTGTCGTTGCCGCCTGCCCCGGCTAAGCGGCCGTGTCTGCGCCCGGAGCTTCACCGGACGAGGAGGGGATTCGTGGTGGCGACGAGTATCGGGAGCTTTGGGACTCGGAGGATGCGCCTGCCGAAGTCCTCGCGGTGCCCGCCCCCTCTGCTCCCCAGGCCACGCCGTCTGCCGTGCGGGAACGGTTGGCGCCGGCCCCGAACGCGGAGCCTTCTTTTCCTTGCGGGACCATGCCCTCCGCGGGGACTTGCGCCGCCGCTCCGCCGCCTGAAGCTAGGGGGCGGGCCCCCGAAGCCCTTCTTCCGCTACCGAAGGTAAGGCGGCTTAGCTTACCCTGGTGTGTTCTTCGCTGCGCCTTGCGGTGCTCACCTGCGTTCCCGCCTGCAGTGTTGCTTGTGCCGGAGGAAGAGCTCTTGGAGGAGCATGGGAGCGCCGCGCGTGCGGGCCCCGCGGACTTCGTGCCTCCCCCGGAGACGCTGAGGGCGTGGCGCGGGATTGTGGACGACGCGGCTGCCAGCGTGGGCCAGCAAGCGCTGCAGGCCTACGGGCGGGGCGGGGGACGCCTTTGAAGTGTCGGGGGTGAGGGTAAGTACTCATACGCCAATGCCCGGGCCTGCTGAGCTTGCTAAGTTTTTTCCGTTCTGCAGACACTTGTGCTGGGGCAGGCCTTGCAAACGGCCTATACTCGTGCCCAAAGGGCGCTTGAGGATAGGCTGCGGGCCGCCGAGGAGGAGCTACGCGAAGCCTCGGGAGCCCGTTCTGCCCAAGATGCCCGCATCCGCCAGCTGGAAGCGGAGTGCGCCGGGGCGAAGGCGCACGCCGAGGGAGTTGCTGCGTCGGCGCGCGAGTCGACCGCGGAAGCTGCGCGGCAGGAGTTCGCGGCAGAGCGGGATGGCCTCTTGCGACAAGTCGCCTCGCTAGAGAAGGAAAAAGGCGAGCTCGCCCTGACTCTAGCGGAGCGGGATCAGGCGCTTGGTGATGCTTCGGTAGTCTCATGGGAGGCCATGCAAGCACTGGAAAGTCATCTCCAAGGGCTTGTCGCCAAAGTACCGGACCATGCCTTCGGCCCGGAGGAGCTGTCGCGGACCCTTCGCTGGATCAAAGATGCCACCGACGCTGCTCGTGGCGCCGCGACGACCTTCGGCAACCACTGTGCCTACGTGGCGTCCTGCATGGTGTGCGCGCTCCTGCGGCATCGTGGCTACACGCACATCGCCGGGCTGGAGGACCCCCAGCTGGAGCTGCCCGGCGGGGCTGGAGTAATGTCTGGTGCCGTCCGCGCCGTTCGCAGCGCCATCAAGCACTTCTACGAGCGGATCTGGGACTATGTCGGGGTGGCCGCCGCGCAGGTCGAGCTCCAGAAGTCCCTCTACGGGGGGAGCCTCGGCCAATTCCTGGACGAGGTCCCCCGACGCGACGAAGGTGGCGCTGGGGCCTCCGAGGGCGCCGAGGACTCGCAGGTGCGGCGTGGAGATAGCTAGGTGTAGGCGTGCGTTGTGATGTCCGCCCCTTCTTTGTGGATAAAGCGCGTACTTGTTCTACGAACTGACTATTTGACCTGTGCCCCGGGCGGCTTCCTTGCTGGGGACGACTGCTTGCTTCCGACCTTGCAGCCCGGCGGCGCCTTCGACGCTGGCAAAGGGCCGAGGAGTCGCTGAACTTTTGGGCAGGCCGATCCTCTTCAGGCGAGGTCCCGACCTTAGCGCGCGTTAAAGATGAGCCCGGAATAGTGACTTAGAGCGCCAGCCCTGCTGGTGGGCCTTTGTACTTGTATGCTTTTCGCAATGTATACATCTGCTGGCAGTTAGGATATGCGCCGAGCGCTGTACGCCGGGTGGTCATGCTGTGCTGGGGCAAAATCTCCACCTTCGACGCATGCCGTTGACAGTAGTTGTGCGTAGACTGGTGCGCGCGGAGGGGGCCTCGACGTTACGACATGTTTAGAGTCCGTGGACTGGCGTGTGCGAAGGCGTACCTCCGCACGACGGCTTGTTTAAAGTCCGTAGACTGGCGCGTGCGAAGGTGGACCTCCGCACGACGACCTGTTTAAAGTCCGTAGACTGGCGCGTGCGAAGGCGAACCTCCGCACAGCGCCTGTTTAAAGTCCGTAGACTGGCGCGTGCGAAGGCGAACCTCCGCACAGCGACCTGTTTAAGGTCCGTAGACCGGGGCGCGCGAAGGCGGACCCCCGCACGGACCTGTTTAAAGTTCGTAGACTGGCGCGTGCGAAGGCGGACCTCCGCATAGCGACCTGTTTAAGGTCCGTAGACGGCGCGCGCAAAGGCGGACCCCGCAGACGACCTGTTTAACGTCCGTAGACTGGCGCGTGCGAAGGCGGACCTCCGCACGGCGACCTGTTAAGGTCCGTAGACTGGCGCGTGCGAAGGCGGACCTCCGCACAGCGACCTGTTTAAGGTCCGCAGACCGACGCGCGCGTAGGCGGACCCCCGCACGACGACCTGCTTAAGGTCCGTAGACTGGCGCGTGCGAAGGCGGACCTCCGCACAGCGACCTGCTTAAGGTCCGTAGACCGGCGCGCGCGAAGGCGGACCCCGCACGACGACCTGCTTAAGGTCCGTAGACTGGCGCGTGCGAAGGCGGACCTCCGCACAGCGACCTGCTTAAGGTCCGTAGACCGCGCGCGCGAAGGCGGACCTCCGCCCCCCACTCCGAGGTGGGGGCAGCCTCTGGTGTACCCTGTGCTCCGCGTGCGTGCCGACGCTGGGGCCAACCTCTGGCGCGCTACGCCAGTGCTTCTTGGACCTCTCGGAGTTGGCGTCCATAATACACCCTGCGTGCTCCCCTGTTATGCGCGAAGGCGAGCCTTTACGCGCTGAAGAGGTGCGCGATTGCTGGCCACGGAGGTTCGCGCTGCGCTTGCGCGTTGCTAAACGCACGACAGCCTTCGTAGCTTATTTACACTCCGTGGAGTGCGCGTGATCAACGTCCACGTCTTATTTATACTCCGGAGAGTACGCGCAGGGACAAAGTCCCTGGCATGCGCGGGGTTCGCGTCTTGTTTAATACTCAGTAGAGTGCGCAGGGAGAGCATCCGCGTCTTATTTATACTCCGGAGAGTACGCACAGGGACAAAGTCCCTGGCGTGCGCTGGGTTCGCGTCTTGTTTATACTCAGTAGATTGCGCAGGGAGAACATCCGCGTCTTATTTATACTCCGTAGAGTGTGTGCGGAGGCGTCCCCCCACACGTATTTGTTTATACTCATGCCCGTGTCGTTGACGGAGAGTGCACACGCGAATGTGCGTCTTCGTTTATACTCATGCCCGTGTCTTTGACGGAGAGTGCACACGCGAACGTGCGTCTTCGTTTATACTCATGCCTGTGTCTTTGACAGAGAGTGCACACGCGAACGTGCGTCTTTGGTTTATACTCATACCCGTACCCCTGGCTACGGAGAGTGCACACGCGAACGTGCGTCTTTGGTTTATACTCATACCCGTACCCCTGGCTACGGAGAGTGCACACGCGAACGTGCGTCTTTGGTTTATACTCATACCCGTACCCCTGGCTACGGAGAGTGCACACGCGAACGTGCATCTTTGGTTTATACCCGGAGTACGCGCGTAGGCGAAGCCTCCGCGCGCTCTCGCCGCATCTTTTTATACAAATGAAAACGGGTGGCGACAAACGGAACTTTATTTCATTCCCGTTTGCGCGGATACGCAATTACATGTGGCGGAGGTACTAACCACTTGTGATGGCGTCGCGGGTCCCGCGCTGTGGTGCCGATTCTAGATGTGCCGTTGGCCGCTGCGACGGGGATGTCTGGTGCCGTGCTCGATGCGCCGGGCCATGTCCTGATCGCCACGAACGGTAATGATGGCACGGGGCCCCGGGAGCTTCATGCATAGATAGCCGTGATGCGGTACCGCCCCGAAGGAGTTGAGGACCGGACGCCCTAGTATGGCATTGTAAGGGTATGGGAGATCGACGACGTCGAATATGGCATCTTCGACCCTTGCATTGTCACCTTGGCCGAAGGAGACCTGAAGGCATATTTGGCCGAGCGCCCGTAGAGGTTGTCCTCCGAAGCCTTGCAGCGGGACTCCCGATGGGCGGAGGCGGCTTCAGGGGATCCCCATCTGGTCGAAGGCTGCCGCAAACAGAATGTTCACGGAGCTGCCGCCGTCGACTAGGGCACGTCCCACGTCGCATCCCGCTATTACAGCCCGGACGACCAGAGGGTCTTGGTGAGGAAGCTCTACGCCTTCGGCATCGGCGGGGGTGAATGTAACCACATGCTACGCCCAGTCCAGCGGTGTCTGTGCTGGATATGCCGCCACGTGGTGTAGCCTTCGTACGTAGGCCTTCCGCTGCCGTGCCGAGGCATAGTCCAACGAGGAGCCTCCGGAGATGACGTTGATAACCCTGCGGTGGCTGGCCTCCGGAGCCTACAGCTGCAGAAAGCCCTCCTGGGGCTGCTGCACGTGGGCCTAAATCCGCAGCGGACCCTCGTGAAGCTGCGTCCCTTGTGCCTGAATGTGCATAGGGGGTTCGTATGGGTGCTGTACGTGGGCCACCACGGGCGGGCGTGCTTCCAGGTTCCTGTCCCTGGTGACGCTTTCGCGGAGTGCCGCGATGGAGGTGCACGTGCAGGTGTCGTGGTTGCCACGACCATGGAATGCGCACCACAACCCCTGGTGTTGGTCGTCGTAATCTCCGCGGCCTTTATCGTCGTGGCCCCGGCCACGGCCGCGCCCCCGGCCTCGGCGTCCCCGACCGCCTCGGCCCGCGGGAGCGCCGTCGTCGGAACCGCCTTCGATGTCGAGGACGTACCGGCCTCACCGCAACTTCTGCTGGCCACGCTTGGGCTTATTGGACGACTCCTTGTGCGGGGCGTCCCTGCGGTCGGACGCATCCCTGGACGATCCATGCTTACGTTTACCCTTCGAAGAACCGTCCTTCGGCGGATCTTCGGCTTTTACAGAGGCACCGGCCTGGTTGGTGTCGGAGTCGTCACCTTGCCTTCGCCGCGCGTCCTCTTTCGCCCTGGTGTATTCCTCCATTTTGTCGAAGAGCTTCATCACTGTCTTGATTGGCTTCCATGCGTTGTACTCGACCATCGGTCCTGGGCGAAGACCCTGGATGGCTGCATTGACAACGGTGGTTTCATTAACATCTTTGACTTGACAACGTATCTTTGCGAAGCGTTTGAAGTAGTCCCGGAGCTTCTCCGAGGGTTTCTGCTTTACGGCGAAGAGCTGGTCCGCGTCGACCCGCTCGACATAATTTCCTTGAAAGTTGTTGTGAAGACGGTCGCGGATCTGCTCCCACGCGTAGATGGAGTTCGGCTCTATGGTGAAAAACCAGGAGAGCGCCACTCCTTGCAGTGCGAGGGGGAGTCCTTTCGCTTTTGTGGTGTCGTCTCCGCCCGCGGCCTCGATTGCGGTTTCGTATACGCGCACGAACTCGCGGGGGTCCGTGTCGCCTTTGTAGGGCTCGATGACACTGGGGAACTTGAAGTCTTCGGGCCACGCCGCTTGCTGTAGTCCTACCGAAAGCGGGGACTCCAGATCGACGCGCCGTAGCGGGACGCAGCTGGATGCGGGGGCGTCGCGGCTGTCCGCCCTTTCCGGCGTGGGCTCTGGCGCGACCGCCGGCGCGGCCTGCTGGCTCCGAGCCTCTTGCATGTCTCGGACAGCCCCGTGAAGATCCCCCAGCTCCTGCTGGAACGCTCGGAGGGCCGCCAGCAGGGCGCTTTGCACCGCCTGTGCGGGCGGGGCCGCCGGCGCGCCCAACGGACGGACCAGCGCGGGCACTACCGCGTCGCGAGCTCCCGAGCTGCCGGTCGCTCCGTTGTGGCTACCTCCAACTGCCCGGTCCGCGCTGTCGGCGAGCGTCGCGGCGAAGGCAGTGAGGTTGGTTGCTGTCGTGTCGGCGGGGTCGGTCGTCGCAGTGCCGGTGACGTGGTCGGTCGTCGCAGCGCCGGTGGCGAGGTCGGCTGCCGCAGCGCCGGTGACGTGGTTGGCCGTCGCAGCGCCGATGACGTGGTTGGCTGTCGCAGCGCCGGTGGCGAGGTCGGCTGCCGCAGCGCCGGTGATGTGGTTGGTCGTCGCAGCGCCGGCGTCAACGTCCTCGACCGCCGCGCCCGCGGCAGCCGATGCCAAAGCCCTGGTACTCACGCGATGCTCCGCCCAATCGTCTTCTTTCCCTTCGCCGCCGCCGACGAAGCTTTTTTCGGTGCCATCCTCCTTCGAACTTCAGGCTTGCTCCTGTCCTCCCACGGACGGCGCCAGAGAGAGAGATGGTAGTGGAGAGTGAGTAATGGCCTGGGTCCTTCCCATGGCCTGTATTCTATATATATATATATATATATATATATACACACACACATGGGGAGTGCTTTTACAACTATACCCTTACATCTGAGTATCCCCTCCAGGGTACTTATGTCATTACACATGGCCTATTCTGGACCTTATACCCTTCTACCAGGCCTGCTGGGTTTAGGTGGGGGCCACCCCTACAACAATAGGCAATCTTGGAATACTGATGAGTTTGATTCCCCTTTTATTTTTATTTTTTTTGTAAGCTCTTAGTAGGCCTTATTTACTGGGAACAAGTTAGTTGAGATTTTGATATTTTGATTCTGTGTTGCTTTCTATGGGAGGCTTGCCCCTTGTTTTAGCATATAAGTTCACCTTTCAGTGCTATCAGGAATCAAGAAATCCCTGTGTTTACTTGCCGTAGCTGCTTAATATTTCTAATTCTAAGATTGCGATGTTTTGATTCCACATTGCTTTCACATAGAAAACTATGTAATGGAGCTCATTATCTAATACAGGGGATTTGTTAACTATTTCCTAGGGACTAAACAAGACATCAATATCACAATTGGAACAACAAAACAATTGCAAGCTACTGGAAAATAGTTAAGAAATGGACATGAAATTTCAGCATGTTCAGTTGTTCACCATTATGAGGCTAAAATTTGTGACTAAAAAATTGAGTAGTTGCTCAATGTACAGACCAAAGCCTTTAGAACATCTATTTTGTGATTCAGTTGCTGTTAAAGCTGTTTTCTAACATTGGCTACAAAGTTTCAATATTTTGCTTAATTTCTTGTTTCCTTTTTTGGCTGGTTGCTTTGATAGACAGGCTAGTGACTTCTGGTACATCTCTACATTGGATGGATTAATGATAGATTTTTAGTAGCTTTTTAAATCCTTTTTATTTTCTTCTTCGCTTGTGTGAGGAAAGCAGTCCTCTGTAAATATGCTCTCTACTCTCATTTACTCGTAAGAGAAGATGAATGAAAAGCTTGGATTCGAGGGTTGTTGCTACCTCAATTCGAAATTACAATACATCTTAATATATCTCTAATATTTCCTAGGTATGTTTATGTTCTGAATACGACAGCCTCGTATGAGTGAGTTATTGTGTGCCGTACCATGGCACACTCGGTCGAGCTAGGCCGATACGATTTATTTGTTATTGCTGCTGTGTCACGTCTGAACTAGGCTAGACCAATATACGATGCCTCTGACTAGCATGATTGACCCGACCTATTTAGCCAGGTCTAGACCCCCCTCCTCTGTGCAACGATCCTGTATTGCTGCGTTTATTTCCAACCAAACATTTGCCAGTCTGACTGAACCAGCGAAGATTTCATGCAAATCGGAAGAAAACAGCAGAAAAACACGCCCCGCCGCCCGCGGAAACGCAAAGAATACGAGCAGCCACCGTTTCTGAAGGATGTTCACGTAAAGCGCGCTTTCTTTCACTCCAGCTACTGTCTCGACTCGCCCCCGAGCTCGCGCAGCTCCCGCGCCAGCTCCTCCACCTCCCGCCACGAGCTGCCGCCTTCCCGCACCGCCGTCGCCGCCTCCTCGGCTAGCTTCTTCGCCCGCGCGCCCACGTCCCTCCACTCTCTCCCATTCCCCGCGACGACGGTCGCTTCGAGCACGTGCACTAGCTCGTCAGCGCTTGGCGCCGTCGCGAGGCCGCCCCAGCAGACCGGGACGGCCGCGCGCAGCTCGACCACGAGCAACCGCGCGTTCACGAACTGGTCGGCCGTCATGGGCCCACGCCAGCATCGTCACCCCGGCAGCCGTTGCCTCCAGCACTGAGTTCCACCCGCAGTGCGTCACGAACCACCCCACCGCCCGGTGCCGCAGCGCAGCCACCTGCGGAGCCCACCCGCGGATCACGGTGCCCCTGCCGCCCGCCGCCGCGCGCTCCTCGAACCCCTCCGGGAGCGTCGCTGACGACCCGACTGCCCACACGAACGCCGAGTTGGTCCGCTCCAACGCGGCAGCCAGAGCCGCGGCGTGAGCCGGCTGCAGCACTGCCATGCTCCCGAAGCTGATGTACACGACGGAATCGTCGGTAAACCTGTCGAGCCAGGCGCACAGGTCGGCCGCGGCCACGGCCGTCTCGCCACCGCGGTTGCCGGCGGCGTCGGCCTCTGGCGCCACTGGCCCGACCGCGTGCACGCGCCTGAAGCCCAGGTCTGAGAGCGGCGCCTCTAGGTACCGCACTTCGAGCTGCCAGAACGTGTTCGACACGAACGCCGAGCAATCCAAGTTCCAGAGGAAGTTGCTCCTGACCCCCTCGGAGACCTCGTCGCCCTCCTTGTACGACCGGAACAGCAACCCAAGATGCCGCCACGGGTACGCCGGAGCCCCCGGGAGGTCCGGGAAGGTGATCGGGCACTCGTCGTCGTTCTCGTCCTCGCGCTTGGGCGTCCGGCGCAACAGCGATTGGAGCACGGCGGTGCCGTACACGGCGGACGACGAGAACGCGATGCGCGGGACGCCGAGCTCGACCGCGAGCGGCTGCGTCCAGCCGCAGAAGAAGTCGGAGAGTATGGCGACGACGCGGTCGGGGGTGTCCGAGCGGGCGCTGACCCAAGAACCGAGCGGGCCGCGGAGCCCCGCGAAGGCGACGACGAGCGCGCCGACGAGCGCGGGCGGGGAGCCCTTGGCGGTCTCGACGCCGGCGGGGAAGGCTGGGTGGGAGGGGAACGGGAGGGTGAGCGCGCGGACGGCGCCGCCCGGGTGCGCGGCGAGGAGGGGCGCGAGGAGTGGGGCTGTGGCGGGCGTGGTGACGACGGTGAGGCGGAGGCCCCGGGCCGCGAGGAGGCCGGCGAGGTCGAGGAGCGGGATGATGTGGCCCAGCGCCGGGTACGGGACGACCAGGACGTGCGGCGCCGGCGCTGCGGTGGGGCTGTCGATTGTGGCCATCGACATGGTTGCAGACTGGCAGTCGTGGTGTGGTGTGCGGCGCCGCCCGCGACTTTTGTAATGTTTCGTAGGATGGTAGCTATGTGCTGGCTTGCGAGTGCGAGGCAAAATGACGACATCACGTGCGTGGGCGTAGTTGGTGTGTTGTCTGGTGGGAGTCGCGATCTGTCGAGTGGGTGATCTTCGCGGATCGCTTCCACGAGGAAAGACCAGTCGTGCTGTGGCAACAGATGCGCCGCCTGGCCCTACTGCCCCTTGCTCAATGCTCACGGACACACGAGCAGGGGAAATTTAACTATTTATCACTCTTAAGAATACCACCTATTCAAATGCCACTTTCTTCCTTGCAATTAACATTTTGCCACTCTTAAGATGTGGTTGACTAATTAATCGTCACTTTCGAGCCCACGAGGCGCCAAATCACTGCCATGTCAGCATCCCCGTGCCCCAGCCGCGCCACGCTGTCCTGGCTACTCTTCGTCCTCCTCGCCGTGGTCGTCCCGGCCGCCGCGCACTTCCTCCTCGCCTTCCGCGCCTCGTGGCGGCCCTTCTCCGCCGTCGTCCAGCTCTCGCTCTCGGCCGCCTCCGCCGCGGGCTTCCTCTGCCTCTCCTCCAGCTTCCGCCCCGCGTCGGCCTCCGCCGCCTGCTCTACCTCGACAAGCTCCGCACCAAGAGCGACCGCGTCAGGCTTAACTACACCGCGCGCCTCTCCTTCTCCTTCCGCCTCCTCGCCTCCCTCGTCGCGCCCTGCTTCGCCGCCGAGGCCGCCTACAAGGCCTGGTGGTACGCCACCTCCGCCGACCGCGTCCCCTTCTTCGCCAACGACGTCCTCAGCGACGCCCTCGCGTGTTCCCTCGAGATGGCCTCGTGGATGTACCGCAGCGCCATCTACCTCCTCACCTGCGTCCTCTTCCGCCTCATTTGCCACCTCCAGGGGCTCAGGCTCGAGGACTTCGCCGGCTCGCTGCCCGTCGAGGTAGAGGAGGGGAGGACCGGGGGTGGACCGAGCGCCGGTGCCGCGGGTGGTGGTGGTCAGAGGACGGGGCCCCCGCGCCGCCCCCCCGCCGACGCCGGAGAGGAGGACGAAGGCGCAGGCGCGAGCGCAGGCGAGAAATCTAGAGCAGGCGGCGGAGGCCGACGTGGCGGAAGCTGGAGGAGAGGCAGAGGAAGCCCGCGGCGAAGGCGGCCGAGAGCTGGACGACGACGGAGAAGGGCCGCCACGAGGCGCGGAAGGCGAGGAGGAAGTGCGCGGTGGCCGGGACGACCACGGCGAGGAGGACGAAGAGTAGCCAGGACAGCGTGGCACGGCTGGGGCACGGGGATGCTGACATGGCAGTGATTTGGCGCCTCGTGGGCTCGAAAGTGACGATTAATTAGTCAACCACATCTTAAGAGTGGCAAAATGTTAATTGCAAGGAAGAAAGTGGCATTTGAATAGGTGGCATTCTTAAGAGTGGCAAATAGTTAAATTTCCCCACGAGCAGCCGTCGCGATTTCCTTCAATTAGCACCCACAAGAAGATGAGCTCTACATCTTCAATCCAATTGCAAAAATGGTCGCTCAAATTTGCACAAAATACAGTTGGTTGTGCTATCGTCAGTTCGACGTATTTATATCCTTTCTGTTGTCATGCACCGGATGGCACGCTGGAGTAGTTTGGTATACGAATTTGGAGCACCATGTGAGTAGGTTCAGAATACTGTTGTGATAAACCATTGCAAGTTTTATAGAGTAATGAAATGGTTTTGTAAAGATTGCATTTGATTTAGGCTGTCTTCTGGAAGTATCAGGAAAATCGGACATACCGCAGTTATAAGTGCAGTAGTTCTGTTTGGCAAAAGTACTGCAGGTGTAAGTGCGAAAATACCGCTTGGCGGAAGTACCAGGTAGAGTTACGGTATGTTTTTTTTAGAGTGATCCAGATCGATTTGCAAGGTACAGAACTACCGCTTTGGGGAATGATGAAAGGCACGAGAAAAGCGGGAAATAATGAAGGCATGTTCAAATGGTGGGATAGCACCATGTGGCTTGCTCGGGCCAAGTGAGTCGTGGTTGGGTGGAACCGGGACGGGAGAGACTTGGCGACACGTGGCAAGCTAGTAGTACATCTACACATGGCAAGCATAGCGATTGCTTGCAGTGGTTGATGATGATCGGGTCAACGAAGGGTATTTTGGTACTTTGACAAAAAATACTAGAAATTATCTTGAATCAAAACCGTGGTGCATGCACGATGCGTTGGAAAACGGTTTAGGTCAAGATGGAGCTGATTTGATCAGGGCGGATCAAGGCTAAGGATTTAATGGATACACACTTATGCGCTTTGATAACGTGTATAAGTGAACTTTTGTAAGTAAAACCCATGTATGTGAGGTTAACGAATTTCCTCCATTATAATAGTGGATAGATCCACTAAGGTAAATAGGTGGCTGGTTGCTCACCTATAAAAAGGGGTTAGGATGGAGACATGTAAGGTGAACCATCCAACCCACCTCTTGTGCTCTCTATGGAGACATGTAAGGTGAACCATCCAACCCACCTCTTGTGCTCTCTTTTCTAGGTTTAGGGTTAGGGTTAGAGAATGAGAACCTTAGGTGCTCTTTGTCCTTCAAAGTGGAGTGACTGTAAAACCTACCTTCTCAAGTAAGCAGTACATCAATCTTTGTGCAATTCTTGAGTTTTTCTTGTTTTTGTTGATGTGCTTGACTTTTGGTTGGTTTTGATCTCTCTTCTTTTCCTTTTTGTGATCTTGCTGTGCCAAGGACATGTGAGAGATAAAGATAATCCTTGGGAATACATCTCCACCCATCTAGCCACTTTGATAGCAAGATCCACGAGAAAACCCGGTTTTGCTTGACTTGGCCTCATGGTGTGATTTCTTGATCGGAGGGTTTTTCACGTGATTTCTTTCGTGTTCTTACTTGCTGGGACATGTGAGAACATATCTAAAGCCATCTTGGCTATCATCTACCCACGAGTAAACTATATTCACCATTTGGGGTTTTGGCTCGGTTTTGATGCATCTTTCAACAAACTGAAAAATATCTCAACTTTGGCCATGAGTTTCATGATCGTTTGTTGGAATAGGTTCATAACATCCTAGAGTAGATCCCTACTAATTTTCATGCCATTGGATCTACATATCAAAAGTTGTCTCAATTTTGGTTTTTAAAATCGTGCTGAAAATACTATTCACCTAGATTTTACTGTAGCAATGGAAGTACCGCTATTATTGTAGCGGCAGTACCGCGGTTACTGTAGCAAGTGGTAGTACCACATTTTTCAATAGTGGTAGTTCTATTTTTACTGATTTTTCGTGGGTTTTCAGTGTCCCAAATTGCTAGTTTTTGCGGTGGATTTCTATCATAAACTTTATAGCTCTATAGCTATTGAAGTGAAGGATTGGTGAATATACAGGGGAAAATTTCAAAGCACTATTTATCCTCTCGTTTGTCATCTCCGGTGCTTCAGAATTGCATAAGAAGCTGTAGAGGTCAAAGAGCATACGTGATGGCCGAGCAAGGCAACTGGTGAGCCATGGGCGCATGGCATCTTTTTTAACACGGATTGGCAAGAGATGAGCCGCAGCGGCTATTGGATCTCCGATGTGGTGGGCACGACGGATGTCAGTGGAGTGCCACCACAAGGAGCAAAAGGTATACCCACTGCAACACATTCTACTACCTAGGACGTCTATAAACGCCCCGGAGTCCATATAAATGCCACGGTATGTTCTTTCCATGGCGTTCATAAACGCCAAGAAAAGAAATAATGGTGTCCGGGAAAG
>CM029631.1:25018653-25067220 GCA_017311315.1 Dendrocalamus latiflorus
CAATACCGCTCTTTTATAGTGATTGCTAGACTTACCTTTAGGAAATCTATCTCTATATTAAGAAAACTAATCTTAATAATGGAAAATTTATCACCCTAATACATGGAATAATTCTAAAAAATAAACCTAAATAATAATAAAACTAATTATTATATTTCTAATCCGTGATATGCTACAAATGCTATCAAATTGCCCAAATACATAACATGTTGCTATTCACACGTCACTATAGTATATGTGGGGTGTTGTTTGAGCGGCCACGGACGGAGACTTCGCATCCCCATATTGACAAGAGTGACCGGTCCTAGCGCGGGATCGTTTGAGAGTAGATCAGCGTCACTCCAACATATGGAGCCCAAAGAAGAAACTTAGCATGACGTGGTGTCGAAGAAGACACTAGCGACATGGGCTACTGACATAGGACAACAGTGATGCCTCTTCTAACACGGAGTGTGATGATGGCAAGAAGGACATGACGATGGGGCTAGTCCCTCAGTGGTTGCACTCTACATCGTTTATGGCACTACGTCGGCCAGTCGTGTGGAAAAGACTGCCGCTCGAGAACATCAATCTTCCTACTCGATGAAGGCACCAAAGTTGTAGCCAATGGCAATGAAGCTTAGAGGGAAGTCGTCGTTGGTGAAGACGATAGCAGGATCAATGCTGATGACAACAATGGGGACTCAGAAACTGCAGTAATATGTTGTGCATTCTCCTTTACCATGGTCTCAGCCTTGTACTCCAATACGAGCCTCTTAATGTTCGCAAGTGCCTCATAGATGACAGTGTAGCAGTCTCTTATGGTCTTGATCTCATCAGCAACAGAAGCCATCGTGAATGTCTTTGATATTAAATGTTGTGGTCGGTGATTAAATATGGGTTCGAGAATCGAGGGTAGGATGCTCGTCCTTGAACGGCCAGCCGTGCCGTCACCAAAATTCTGAGGCTTAGTTGAAGAAGAGGGGGAAAGATTCAGAACTTTGTTTATTGTATTGCTTAATGATAACATACAATACTTCTCCTTTTATAGGATGACTAGACTTGACCACTAAGAAACCTATATCTATATTAAGGAAATAATCCTAATAATAGAAAGCTTATTGCTAAGACATGAATAAATATAAAAAATAAACTCAAATAATAAAAAACTAATTATTATATTCAGAATCTATAATGTAATGTTAATGCGATCAAACTGTCTAAATACATAACACGCTATAGCATGATAAGCTACTGTTTACACACCGCCACGGTACACATAGGTACTTTTCACGTGCTGCTACCGTACGGCGCCATAACAGAATTGAAGACCAAAAAGGTTGGGGTTACAGGAAACTCGTGCCCATCCTACAAGTCAGCAAATGTTAAATCTTGAAGCAAACTACGGAAATTTTTATTAGCATCACTGTGCTCATGTCCTTCAGGGGCTCTTGTCGTTCTTTCTGCTGCAAAATTTGAGTTACTGTTTTATCTTGGCTCGTACAACATTGTTTGCCTCCGGTAGCTGCAGATTGCCATGGTGCCTGCTTGGCCTTTTCCTTTAATTTGGGGACGTTTGTCACCTGTAGCTTGCCGCAGTGAGGGCTGCTTAATCATAGTATCATTTTCAACGGGATGCAATCTTTATATAAACCATTGTAGATGCCACTTGGTGCATATTTGAGTTACTGTAAATTAAAACTTCTAATAATAAAACTCGGAGACTTCGTTTTTAGCAATGTAAGAATTTTCAAAACTAGTTCCCCCCCCCCCCCCCCCCCCCCCCGGAAAGTAGATGACCTTTGTTCTAAGTTTACACCAGAAGTTTTCAACATTTATACGTGCATTGCAGAACTGCAGTTGATATATGTGAAGTAACAACTCAACATCTTCTAGTTCCAACAAAAGAAAACTACATCTTGGTACATACAGAGGACTCACATGTCAACAGAAATTACAGGATTGCTGCAAAGGAGCTCGAGTTGCGTGACGGAGCTTTCTACACAAAGCTGATATAGAATTTTGGACGTTTTTGACACTGTTGCTACCTGAAAATACCAAAAATAGCGCTGAGGAGAACAAAATTCCAATTCTAGCACCCTGTTGACCGCACCACTTAACGGGAGTGTGACACGTGTCAATGGTGCGGTCGGGGACCGCACCACACCGGAGTGGTGCGCTCCCCGACCGCACCACATGGTCACATCAGAGTGAGTGGTGCGGTCGGGGGGACCGCACCACTCAGGTGTGGTGCGCTCCCCAGCCGCACCATTGGACACGTGTCGCGACGCGGTTAAATGGTGCGGTCAGGTGGGGGCTAGAGTTGGAATTTCGTTTTCGAAGAGGCTATTTTCGGAATTTCGGGTAGCAACAGTGCCAAAAGCGTCCAAAATTAGCTGATATATATCCTCTCCATTCCCCAGTAGCTGCATGCATGAAACAAGTCGCTTAACAGCAATCAAAAGAAAAATTGACTAGCTAGTTTTTCGTTAGCACGTAGCCAGTGCCTAATTGTTTATTTACTGTTTTAAGCTGTAGTACTTATTTTTATTTAAGTCGGTTAGTATGTAGGTTGGTTTTTTTAGGCCTGTAAATTCAGATGTAGTGCATGAGGTGAAAAATCTTGTTCGTTCAATGGTAAATGAAGGGTTGAAGATGGCAATAGAGAGGGGGTGAATGCTACCTTAAAATTTTCCCCAAGTATTTCCTAATCCTTACTCCAATAGTTATGAGAAGTTATAAAGATCAAGAGTAAAGAATAAATCAACAGAGACTCATTTGACTGAAAAAACCAGTGTGGTTGAAAAGATCAAAGTGGTCGAACTAAGACCAAAGTGGTAGAAAACCAATGTGGTCGAAAATCTGTGAGTAATCGAAAAACCAATGTGGTCGAAGTAAGATCAGAGTGGTTGACGACCAGTGAGTGGTCAAATCAATGTGGTTGAAAACTTGTGAGTGGTCGAAACTCAATATGATTGAATTAAGACCACATTGAATAGGGGATGAACTGAGATTTCAGCACTATTTCATGAACAAAAAATCCATGTAATGTTTTATTCGTAGATCCAAATGACACGAAAATTTACAGAGATCTTCTCTTGGATATTATTAACCTATTCCAACAAACGATCATGAAAAATATTATCAAAGTTGAGACATTTTTCAGTTTTAAGACAGACTGCACTGAAACCAATCAAAAACCCAAAACGGTGAACAAAACTTGTTCGTGGGTGTATGATGGCCAAGATGGCTCTAGATGTATTCCCACATATCACAGCAAGTGAGAACACCGATGAAATCAAGCCAAAAATCCCCAGATCAGGAAATCACTTGAAAGGTCAAAAACATGCAAAAACAAAGTTTCCTCATGAACTTGCTACCAAAGTGTCTAGATGGGTGGAGATAGATTTTCTAAGAATATCTCCATTTCTTATACGTCTTTGGCATAGCAAGATTAAGACTAGGGATGGGAGGAGATCAAAACCAACCAAAACAAGAGCAAATCAATCAAGACAAGAAATAGACATGGGGATCATCAAAGATTAATGTATTGCCTACTTAAGAAGGTAGGTTTTACAGCCACTCTACCTTGGAGGATAAAGAGCACACAGGGCACTCACTCTCAAACCATAACTCTAAACTTAGAGAAGAGAGCATGGGAGATGGGTTCGATGGTATGAAGCATATGTCTCCCTCCTAACTTTCTTTTATAGGTGGGCAACTATCTACTTACACCCCTTGATGGATCCTACCCATTATTACATTGGGGGGAACCCATTAACTCCACACAAATGGGTTTTACTCACTCAAGTTCACTTATGCATGCTTTTCAAAGCACATAAGTGTCCATCCACTAAAGCCTTAGTCTTTATCCAACCAGCTCCACTTTGACCTAAACCACTCTCCAACGCATCGCCCATGCACCGTGGTTTTAATTTAAGATGGTTTCTGTTATTTTGGTCAAACTACCCAAATATGCTCCATTGACTCAGTTATCACCATCCTCTGTAAGCAATCACCATAATTGCCACGTGTAGGTGCACCATTAGCTAGCCACGTGTTGCCAAGTCTCTCCTGTCCCGATTCCACTGAACCACAGCTCACTTGGCCTGTGCAAGTTATATAGCGTTATCCCGCCGTTCGAACTCGCATTCAACATTTCTCACCTTTCTTACGTCATACTTGAGCCTACCGTCTTAATCAGCATCCTCGATCGTTCTGGGTCTCAACACCTCCATGAGCCTTGTCCCAATCCCCGTCGTTGACCACAGTTGACTCCAAGCTACCTTGCACATCCAAAGACAAAGAAATTATTTCTAGGCACATGTTCTTCATAACTTGACCCATGTCAGTCAAACATGCATTATGCAGCCTTAATGCAATGACTCAGATCATCCTAACTCAATACAAGACTCAAATCCTAAAATCCTATTTGAGCATATTCGAATTCGTATTTGTTTAAAAAACATGAATACGAATATAGAAAAACCACTATTCGATCCGTTGACACCTCTACTAGAAATCATATAGGCAGATAGGCCTGTTGGTGAGAAGCGATCAGAATTTTGTTGATTGGCCCTTGTTTCCATCAGAGAAACAACAACTACCCTTACAATTCTGGTGGAAGACTAGGAAAAACAGGTGGATTGAATTGCAAGGTAGAGTGTGTTGCGCAGCGAGAGTGACATCGGACCGCTAAACGAGCGTCTGACCTTAGACCCGCCAGACCAACGGTCCAACCCCAGGTAGTCAGGCTGCTATACCCGTAAGTCCAACCAGCAAGACAACAATCTTAGAGGTCTTGAGTCATCTCCCCCTTAAAGGCTAGCCTGATAAGTAAGACTATCCCAACAAATCTCTCCCTTACACATCAGGTGTGCTCCCCAGCAACCATGAACCCTAAGATGTATTCGGGAAACCTAAGCTCTAATACCAATTGTTGCACAGCGTTAGCGCCATCGGACCGATAAACCAGCGTCTAAACCCAGGCCAGCTAAACCAGCGGCCTTGTCTCAAGTAGTTGGATCGCTATATCCTCAAGTCTAACTGGCAGAACAATAATCTTAGGGGTCTAACCTAATAGAGCGGCAAACGATCTAGAGCGCTTCACAAAGAAAAACTAGTTAAGACTATTTCCAACAGAGCGGCATGATAGCGACGAGCGCGATGACATAGCCGGACGTCTCCCAGTCTCGATCTGCCACTACCGGCCGCGTATGCACCTAGGAGAGGCTAGCTAGGATGCCTCATTAAGTGCAATGTGATCACCGAGTTCTTCAGTTGTCACAGCAGTGGGGCTTCTTACCTGGCCGTAGCAGCGTAATTAGCTGCTCCAATAGTAGCAGCGCGATTACGAAAGTTGATGCCACGAAGGAAGTAGAGTTGTAGTAGAAAAAAGGCTGCACCGGTGCTTGTTTAAATCATTGCACGTTCTTGTCGGAGGACGGAGGAGTCTGAAAAGCTAGGTATTGCGCCGTGGTTACACGAGATCCTGATTTACAGGAACAAGACTCATGACATTACATCATTTTCAGATTACAAAGTACACGGCTGTTGCCATATATGCTTCAGGAAAATATGTCAACAGACTCTAAAGTCTTGGCGACAAGACAATTCAGGGAGAGGTGCGCCAGCTCTACTGAAGTGACAAGGGAGTCATAGTCCGAATCAAGCCCGGTAAGCATGTAGGATATGATGTCCTCATCAGACAAAGGTTGCCGATGGACACGAGCGTGTTGGCAAGCCCTTCGACATTGTGGAAGTACTCTGCGACAGAGAGCTCCTCCTTCTAGCAGGTAGTCAGCTGGAGGCGGATCTGAGTGAACATTTTCTCTAGCGTGACCCACACATCTCGTGCGGGGGTGAGAAACAACACATGTCTAAGGATTTTCTCGTATTGAGTTGCATCCATTAATCAGTTCACCTCAAAGTTTAAGCTGATGAGAAAAGATAGACAGTTCACTTATATTTCAATACTCCACCTCAAGTGTAGACTCTTTCAGACTTAATATGTAGAATAGAAGTAGGCTGTAATTATTTTTTAATTGCACCAGTCAAGTCTTAAACTCAGAATCTCTTGCTCTCATATTATATTGAGTTATATGCACTAACCAGTTCACCTAAAATCCTAAGTTGATAAGAAAAGACAGATAATTTACTTATATTTTAACATCTCGGACAGAGAGGACAGTAGTGCACTCAGAACCAATTGGCCCTGTTGGAACCAAAGGTGGTAGGCCGGATTTGTGACCTGTGCTGCCCCGTCTATGTTCACCCTGGTGATTGTCGTCGGTGGAACATCCACTGTTCCATCAACATAGCCGAGCAGATGCTGACTTCGAAGGTATGGTAGGAATTGGGCTTTCCATATGAGATAGTTGTCGCGGCCTAGCTTAAGATGAGGTAGCTGAAGGATGGTGTGGGCAGTATGCCAGCTATGGCAGAGCAAGTTGAGACACTGGCTGTCGAGTTGAGCAGAGAGGATGAGGAAGCGGAAGTCATGATGAACAGGTTAGGAGTAGTAGCTCTGATACCATGAAAAGCTAGGAATAGCTCCGTAACACCCACTGAGGGGTTCTGAGTTTTATTTATAGCAAAAAGATTACATCGTGGTTACATGAGATCCTAATTTATATGAACCAGACTCGGGACGTTACAGCATTTTTACAAAGTACACGGATATGCTTCAGGAAAATATGTCAACAGACTCTCAAGTCTTGGCGACAATTCAGGGAGAGGTGCGCCAGCTCTACTGAAGAATCGGTCGCACAACTCTATCCTTTTAACAGAGTCCGGGTACTAGGCTACTAGCTAGTCGTGTCCCATGGATTGTAGTTTACAGATTGCAACAAAATTTTCAGACACTTCATATTGGATCTTGGAATTCAAAAGTATTGGCAATAAACAACATCACGGCACACTGAACTGGAGGACTCACAAATTCACAATCGATACAAACTGCAAAGCTGCACACTGGACTGGAGGAGGACACACAAAATCGACACAAATGCGAAGAAGCAGACAGAAGAAATGCATCACGCCGGAGGAATTATAGGAACCTCCACAACATCAACCTCCAGGGCATCAACCTCCACGACAACAAGCTGGTCGGTTGGCCGTTCCCGTTCCTAAGGAGACGGCTGCTGACTAGAGCTCCTTCCGCCGTCTCCGGCTTCCTCGCCGCCGCGGAGAGAAAGAACCACATAGATGGCAAGGTAGGCCAGCGCGGCGACGGCCATCGCAAGGACATACCCGGACGTTCCCCAGTCCCTGCTGCTGCCTGCCGCGTAGGCGACCAGGAGGCCGAGCAAGTCGAGCACGACCGCCGTGCGCATCGCCCAGAGTGGAGACTTGAGCCCCGGCAGTAGTATCCCCTGGAGCAGCAGCACGATGACGACAATGGACGCCACGAAGGACGTGGAGTTGCTGTAGAAGAAGGCGCGGAACCGCGGCCTGTCGCTGTCGCGCAGGATCGGGTGGCCCGCGGCGTGCCCCTCGCCGCTGTCCGGCCACACGCCGCCGGGCGGGGTCAGGCCGGCCTCGTACGTGACGCTCGCGACAAGGATCCCCAGCAGCATCAGGTACTTGCGCATTCTGTACTCTTCAATATACCTGTTGTTCTCGTGTCTTGTGTCGCCGCTGTGTACTGCTGGTTCATCGGGCGTTGTCAGACGGCCCAGACATGGAAACCAATCCACAAGCTTTGTATGGACAACATTGATGTGCAGAACGGCGAAGACGAGCACCACGCCAACCAAGATGAAGACGTAGATGGACGTCCGCACCCTCCGGGAGGTGCCGGCGGCGTAGGCGCCCATCAGGCCGAACAATCCAGCAGCCATGCAGACGTAAAGCGCCCAGTAATACCCTTTGGCCATATCAGACAGATTCCGATTCACCAGGAGAATGATGACGGCGACAGATGCCATGAAACTGGTCGCGTTGCAGTAGAAGAACGCCTTGTAACGGCGAGGGTAGTTGTCGGCAAGGACAGGGTCGCCATAACTGTGAGCTTTGTCGGTTGGCTCGATCCAGAAGCCGCCCGGCGGGGTCAGCCCGGCATGGTAGGTGATTGTGACGGCCAGGATTGCAAGGAGCAGCAGGAGCTTCCTCCTCTTCTCCAAATCAAGCTCTCTATTCCTCGCCGTTGGCGAATCATCGCTGCCGTTCGTAGGAGAAGACCTCTGGACCACGACGTCGATCACCATGCAAACAAAGATAACAGAAGCCAAGGCGAAGACGTAGGAGCTGCGTACATCGCGGCAGCTCCCGGCGGCGTACGCGCCCATGAGTCCGAACAGGTCCAGTATCAGGGCGGCCTCGAGAGCATGCCTGTTGAGCTGGGACCTCCTCGGCACCATCATGATGACGATGATGGACGCCACGAAGGCGGCCGAGTTGCAGTAGAAGAACACCTTGTACCGCCACGCATGCGTGGCGAGGAGGATGAGATCGCCACCGTTGTGCCCATCCTTTTTGTCACGCCAGACACCGCCGGGTGGGTGGAGGCCAGCTTGGTACGTGACGGTCGCTGCCAGAGTTGCAAGCAGCAGTATCAAAGAGCGAGCCCTCTCCAGTGGATGTGTGCCGGCTTCACCGCTTGGCGCCGTCGATGCCGATGCTGTCCTCTCCACTTGGCAGCAAGCCAATGGGTCCACAACCACGCCAACGATACAAATGTACACGATGACAGCACCGACCAGGCAGAGAACATACCAGCTAGAGTGCGTCTGCCTAGAGCTCCCGGCGGCGTAGGCCCCCATGAGGCCGAGCAGCGCCACCGCGATGCACACATTCAGCGCGGAGAGCCGCGTGATGTTTTCCCTCAGCTTTCTGCTCAGAAGCAGCATGATGATGGCGAGCGACGTGTCGAAGGCGGTGGTGTTGCAGACCAAGAACGCCATGAAGCGCCGCGGATGGCCCTCCTGCATGACGGGATCGCCGGCGCGGCGGCCGTCCTGGCCCTCCCTGGCGTGCTCCCAGAAGCCACCCGGCGGGCTCAGCCCCGCCGTGTATGTGATGGTCGTCACGAAGATGGCAAGCAGCATCAACACCTTGCGCCGTTCTTTGAGCCGGAGCTTGCCACTTCCTTGGTGCTCCCCCTCTGCCTCATGCGGTTCCAAAGGAGGGAGCAGCGTGTGAGCCACGACGTAGGCAAAAACGGCGGTCGACAGCAGCGAGGCGTAGACGGTGGTGGGGACGCCCCGGTAGCTCCCGGCGATGTAGGCCACCATGAGGCAGAGGAGGTCCAGCCCCATGATCAACCGCACGGCCAGCAGCATGGCCATTCCCCGCAACGACAGCAGCAGGACGATGACCACAAGCGACGCCGCGAACGCCGCCGTGTTGAAGTAGTAGAACAGAGCGTACCGGATGCGCCGCGTGTCCGGCAGGATCGGGTTGCCGGTGAGGTGCTCGTCGTTTGTCTCCAGCCAGACGCCACCAGGCGGGTCGAGCCCCGTGACGTACGTCACCGTCGCCACAAGGATGGCGAGCAGCAGGAGGTACTTGCGCAGCTGCCACGCCGGGTCATTGCTCTCGGCAATGGCCGTAGTGGACTGGCCGGCTGGTTGCTCGCCGCCGTTCTCCATTTGTTCGGTGCAAGGTGCAAACCGTATGTCTGTGGCGCTATATATAGCTAGCCCCCGTTGGTTTACACCGGTTAGAGCTCCAGCAATGGCTCCTATTTAAGCCCTCATCCTACTTTTGAGGGCCGAGGAGCAAAAAACTCACTCCAGCAGAGCCCCTACTTGAGCCCTCAAAAGTAGGGGGCCCTCAAATCTCCCCCTGGAGCCCTCATTCCTGAGGGGTCTGGAGGGAGACCCTACTTTTGAGGGCTCAAGTAGGGGCCCTGCTGGAGTGAGTTTTTTTGCCCTTCGGCCCTCAAAAGTAGGATGAGGATGAGGGTGGGTCCTATGTGTCATCCCCTCTAAGAATGAATTTGAGGGTCCTGTTTTGAGGACTCCTGCTGGAGTGTAGCCCAAAAAACAGAACCCTCAAAAGTAGAGAGAGCTCTCAAATAAAAAGTAGGGGCTTTATTTTGAGGGTTACTGCTGGAGTTGCTCTTAGTATTGTACTAGCAGTCTGTAATCGTTGATGGTTTTATTAATTGAAACCTGTGAGGGGATACCAACCCTTCTGTCCCAACAAAAAAAAAAGGTGGAAACTGTAATACTGTGTGTGTGTATATATTAAACACAAACTAGGAAGAGGGCTCGATGCTTCCGGCAAGGGCAATCTACAGCTGTCGCGCTTTCGTGATAGCAGCCTATAACATCGTCGTGGGACAAAAATTATGGGACTGTACAGTCGACCCAAAAAAAATTTACATTTCAATCAATATTTCTGCAACATTTTTTCATCTATACATTATTTTTTATCCATGCTTACAATACTTTTCGTCCATGGCGCAATGACAATGGCGTCCGATGCAGTCACGCCCACTGTCCCAGAGGATTGAGAACCGACAGTGCTAGAATTGAGTGGGCTGGTGTAGCATCCTTGTAACATTCTGATTTTCAAAACCTTTTAGAAAATTTTAAAATAAAATTTACCATTTGGATTTTTCTGGAATTAATTAAAGCTTAATTAGAAATTTTATTAATTAAAAGGAGTTAATATGAATAAATTAAACATTAACATTTGCTGAAAATATTTTATTTGGGTTCCTTTTGTCTCAAGGATTTTCTGGAATTTTTCGAGATTTATTTGAATTTGTTTGCTATTTTCTAGAGCTCAAATGAATTTATTTGAATTTCTAAAAATAGAACATACTAGAAAATCCTTAAACAGTGTTGGGCCGAAACCCCTTTCTCCCTCCGGCCCAGCTTACGTCCCCCTTGGCCACGCGTCGGCCATCCGCCCCTTGCCTCCCGCATCTGCGCCGTTCGCTCCGCCTACCCCGCTGCCGTCCGTTGTGCCACGCGTCAGCCATCCAAGAGGCCGTGCACTATGCATCTGTGCTGTCTCATCTTAGCCATCCAATCTCCCATGGGAACACATGTCGTCCATCAGATGGTGGTTGCACCGCTTCATTGTCGTCAGTCGCTCGCCATCGTATGCCTCGGTTTGCGTGCCACCAGCCGCACCCCGCGCCCCGCGCCCCGCTGCTTCGCATTCTCCGTAGATTCCGTCCACTGTGCACCAAGCCACTGACGTGTGGGTCCCATCTATTGGTCGCCCTGTTGTCAGGATCCAGATATTACAATCTGGATTCCTCTGTGATTCCATCGCACTATCCCCTGGATCAGTAGATAGTGCTCACAGATTACAGTTCTGATTATAAAGATACATATCATGCGGAAGCGTAAATATAATAGTAGGCTTACTCATAGGCCGATCAGGCCGAATTCATTAAATTGCAGCAGCGGAAGAACGAAGCACGCAAGTGGGACCTTCAAGACATGCCCACAGGCAGCCAACTGGAGGTTCGCGACCTAGCCCTTGATGACTTCATCTTCTTCTTCATCATAACCAAAAGTATTGCTGAAGCGTAGTGATCTGATTCCTGCTTCTGGATTTGTTATGAGAGCGGCTGTGAGCACACTAACCACCGTGCTCCGCGAGCCAATACACAGAATGCAAATAAATAGTATGCATGGCTTATCAAAGGAGAGGCTTGGGTTATTTTATTTGTCAAAAATCTCTTTTAGTAGCATTATTGTTATTAAATCATAGCGTTATTAATTCTACCTAAACTCCACTCGGCGATTGCCAAAATCGACTTAATCCACCAAAGACACACTTTCCTTACTGATTGCTGTCTAAGACTCCAAACAGCAAGTGACATCATTTAAGTAACTCACTGATTATATACTTTCTATGCTGATTGCTGTCTAAAACTCCAAACAGCGAGTATCATCAATTATACAATCCACCAATATCTTTTGTATTCCAAATTTCTAACAATCCAATCCTTTTGTTATTGATCCACAACCATAATTTGATCTTCCAATAATCAACCTTAGTTTCCATTAGCTATCTCTAACTAATTTACTAGTATACCTCCACCAAGAATATCATTAATCAAGTTTACGATTCACTAGTCTACATCCACCAAGAATATCATTGATCAAGATTATACTCCAATAATTGTTATCATTCCTCCAATGTCCCAAAATTCAATTCACTCATCTAGTAATCGATTCTATTAATCCCAATATTGTCAACATCCTCCAAGAATTTATAATAGTTATCAGTGTTGTAATCCAGCAATTACTTTCACACTCCCTAATAGAAATTTCTTGAGACCTAGCAGTTTTGACCAAAAACATAATGTGTAAGAGAATGCAATAATAATAGCGATCCAGATTCCATCCACCGTTACATGGTATCCGCACCATATGCTAGCATTTCAGTGTTATAACCGCTTACATTACCACTGGGACGACACCTAGGACAACTTAAATCAGGGCTTTCCACTGCCCTTCCACTTTTCCATTTCCACCCACAAGGTTGTTTTTGAAACAGAGCTATATTCGAATAGTTTTGACTCTGCAGAGTTTGTACACTTTCACCATAAGAGACAATCAACTTGTTGCCTCACACGATTCCTTAGTCATGTGGTTGAGCAGACCATCACAGTGACTTTTCAAAGTATCTAGTCCCTTTTGTCATCTCACTTTATGGGCTTCTCCCACTTGCGGTGGGTCCCATCTATGCACGGGATGTTCCCCACAGTTATTAATGCAGCCGGGCTTCTCAACTCCCCGCAACGCTTAGAACAGCTAGGAAACTTCACCCTCCACTGGTGTCCCTTAAGGCCCCTTGCCCTTGCGTATCCACTTCTAACCACTACCGGTGAGATGAGTCCGGGGATTTCAATAAATTTACTTAGCCAAGTTGTACTTTACAGACTTGTGGTTGTACTGTTTTACACAGGAGGTTATGACAAGATTCAGTCCTTTGTGGTATTTGGGCGGTTCTACCACTATCCCACTTTGTGCATCCACTGCACCACACACACACCCTCGAACCATCTGCCCAGATATTTAAGGAAGTTGAGGTTTTTGGGAATATAAAATAATCATACCAACATATACCAGTCATTACCACCATAACTTCCCAAACCAATTTCTCGTGATTGAAAACGATAATGATGCTTGGGGCATTTCAGCGCCCCCGAGTATCCATGCAGTACTAAGCAGGGCATATAATTAGGGACTTATTTTCAAAAGGTTACTATTATAATTTTGCTAAGGCGACAAGGATCACACATTCAACTATTCCAAAGGAGATATAATATTAATCAAGTTGAATAATGGGCATATAACTAAAATCTTGACTTAGTCATGTATTTGCATATAAAATATCAGCATGCAATTTGATAATTTAAACAAAAATAATTTACAGAAAATATAGGTTCAACATGATCAAAGTATTGACTCGCCTAGCGTGGTTTACTGCGGTCTTGAGCTTACACAATGCTTTCTCTTGAGCTTTTGGGGTCTCTATCTTCACTTCGAGCTTGATCTCGCTTGATCTACTGAATCTTACGACTCTCAATTTCTAATTATGCGACAAACGACTGAATCCAAATAAAAGCAAATAACTCAAAAGATCCAAATAAATCCGAATGAACTCAAGTTAGTTTTTATTATGAGTTAATGGGTGATTCGTGTGATTTGAGGCAAGGCCTATGGTAAAATACGATAACTTGATCTTTTATTAATAACCTCTCTTTTTATTATTTTGGTATTTATCAAGGAAATTCCATGGGTTATGATGGACCTATGAATTGGGGTATAAGTCTAGCTGGGTATTATTCTATCGAGCGTTAATTTTCAGGGCATATGATATATATGTATAAGTAATGTTCGCAACTTCTAGCTTGCCGAGTTAGTCTTATAGTCTATGTTTATAGCACTTTGTGGTATGATATTTTATGTGCATTCATTTATAACTAGGCTAAGTTTAATTTGAAGTAGGATCTATTGGTACGAGTCCCAGCTTGCTATATATACAATTATGCTCAATATTATTAATTTCTAAAGCTAGTGTTAAGATTTAATTAATGACACTATCATCATTTTCCTACACCTTTGTTATTGTTACGCTTAGCGTTATTTTTTTGTTAATTTTATTTATCACGGCTTGTCATACGGGTTCATATTTTAATATAGCTACTTAATTAAATCTATTATGGAGATTTGTTTAACGACGGTATGTTAAATGGTAGGGCATTCATTATAATTAAGAGTAATCTTTATTAAGTTTGAGTATCTAACCATAGTCATATTTCTTCACTATTGCTTTGAATTAATAATTAGCCTCTTAGGTGATCGCTCAACCATATTAATTATGCATACATGAGCTAATCTAATTATAAATATTAAATACTCATCCTAGTTGATTTTTTTATTAGTTTCCCTAACTTATACTCTAATTTAATTTGAGTATATTACCTAAAGGATTTTCATCATTGCTAGGACATACGGTTAATCTTTACGTTTTTGAACCATATGATGGCTAGTCTTACAATATTTACTATCATGCAAAAGTTCATGATTTATTATTTAGTAAATTTTTATCTGCTAGGCTGTCATTCCTTGTGAGCATTTATCTGAACATTATTCCTACTAACCTTTTTAATTGATAAGGATTCAAAATAAATACTCAAAGCACATTATTAGTAGCATATAATGATTAATCATTGTTAGTTATTTAAGAAGCATCTCTTATATACTAAATAAAATTTTACATTACTTATAGATTATTTTCTGATTTTTCCTAACTTTTCTTCACTGTGAGCTGTTCTGCAAAAGGGTTGAAACCTACTGCTAAATACCGCGCGGGAGGGGAATCGAACGCAGGCGGCCGAATTGAACGAGCGCCCGGCTAGCCAGCAGAGCTCTTGGTGTTACCTGACTTAGAAGGGGGAGCGGTAGCAGGTAAGCTGGGTCCGCAAGGGGCCGAAACAGAGGAGCTCCGGGCGGCGGGTTTGCCGGCGAGGGGGCGTCCGGGGAAGTGTCGTCGGTAGGCAAAATGGGATCCCGGTGTCACGTGGAAGGCGATGGAGGTGTCGGTGGTGGCCGAGGATCGCCGGAAACGGGTCGGCGGCGTGCGGCGACGGCGGGCTGAGGAGGAGCTCGTTGCTGGCAACGGAGAGGCGGTGGGGAGCTCGGACAAGGGTGGCGTCGGCTTTGCAGTGCCCTGAGGAGGCTCCGGGACGAATGAATCGAGCGTTGGTGGCTTGGCGCGGTGGCGTGCTTGGCGGCCAGCCGTGAGGAAGAAGGTGGCGCCGGCGAGCTGATTGAGCACGGAAATGCAATTGTTCGTGGTGGGAGGTGGAGAGGAGGGCAGCGAAGTGGGGGAAGGACCGCTTGGACCTTATAAGCGGCGGGAAGGGGGCCGACATCGAGTGGGGCGGGCGTGTGGTCACATCGGCGTCAGGCGGAGGTAATAGGGCTGCTGCTGCGTAGGATTCCCTGTGGATTCGAGTTTGACTACTCAATGCAGGGCGGCAGCCTTTGCACCGCGCGTTGCGTGACACGACAGAGCGAGCGAGCAGAGAAAAAGACTGTCGGGACGACGGTGGCCAGGGTAGGATCTCGCGGTGATTCGGCATGATTGCCTGCGTCGCGCGTGCCGTGCGGCAGAGAGCTGGCGCCGCGCATTGCTTGATGCGACGAAGCGGCGTGGGGTGAGAAAAAGAGGAGGGCGTAGACAGTAGGGTAGCGCGGTGGATCCATCGGTCGGAGGCAGCGGTGACCTTCGGTCCGTGCACGGGCGCCTTCTGGTCCGAACACGAGGAGGCGGGCTGGGCTGCGGACGGGGCGAGCAAGCGCGTGAGCTTCGGCCCAGGGAAAGAGAGAGCGGGGAGGAAGAAGAATAGTGGGTGTGGAGGGTCGCTCGGGCAGGGGGAAATGAGGGAGTGGGCCGCGAGCGGAAAGGGGAAAGAGGGGTGGGGTTGGGTCGGCTAATGGCCAGGCCGTTCGGCCGGTCTGACCCCACTTTCTTTTTTTTATTTCTATTTCTATATATGTATATGTATATTTACCTTATTTGTGTATATATAAACACATATGTATATATATACATTTTATTCATTTGCACATTCATTTTATATATACATGTATATATTTCCTTCATGCCTATTTTGCCCTTTATAATACTTGTTCAAAATTAAATTCTTATATTTTAATTCAAGTTTCTTCCTCCCTTTATGGACCATATTTTCATATTTTAACTTAGAATGTTTGGGTTTCCACTATTTGCATATTTCCCTTATGGCATTATTCATAGTAGTTTTGTTTTTCAAAGCTTTCTTAAATTTTTGAATCCTCCACCAAAATCCAGAAAATCGCCATAAAATCCAAATTTCAACAGAAATTACTGCAAAATAATTTAAGAACTTCATATTTTCAAATTTGAATTTTTCAGGATGTTACACCTGTGTCGTAGACCCGTGAGCCAGTCGAGCCCAATCAGCAGCCACGTGGATGCCATGTCAGCCCTAGGGCCCAGTCAGCAGCCGCATCAGCAAGCCCACTCGGCTGTGCACTATTCTATGCGCCGAGTCCACCATAGACTTGCTTTTCCGTGAGCCGAGTCTACAGCATAGTAGCCTTTTTCAATTTTCAGCCTTTTTCTTTAGATTAGATTTTCCAAGAACCCGTTCTTTTCCATCCTAGCTCCGATTGGCCTCGTTCTTTTTTTCTAAATTCATCTAAACTTGAGCTCTATCTTTTGGTTTTGGTTTCAATGTTTTTTGAGTTCATTTTAATTTTTTTTGAATTTATTTTTGTATCTCGGTCGTTTTCTCTCTCGTTAGATTACATCTTTGAAGAAGCTGAAGCAAGATTTGAAGACCAAGAGCCATTCACTGAGCAAGGCCAAGGCAAGACGTGTTCTTTGATCATGTTGAACCTAGTATTCAAATCTATTATGTATTACTTTGTTTTAAATTATCATGCATTGCTGTTTTATTATAAACCTTGTATTGGTAACTATTGTCCAATTTGATTATTCCTCCTTGATAAATTGAATGCCATGGTTTCCATTGTCACCATAGGTTGGGAAATTATTTAGTGATGCAATATTAGTTGTCATATGGGGTGTACGATTATTATGCTTAGCCGTGCTTATAGTCGCGTTGGGTTTATCATCACATGTGGTTAATTAATTAATTTTGACTTAATGATGTACTGGAATGTGGTGGTCAGCCACAGCTATAAAATTTGATTGCTGTGAAATGGGTAGTATCATTGGTGCTGGTTATACAAAATTGGTTTTCACTTGGGCATGATCATGCAGTAAAGGGGTGTAGTTGGCACAGTGAGATGTGGATGCTTTGCTTGAGTAAATTTAAGGACTTAACTTTGAATGCTATTGATCTGGGCCTTACCGCACAAACCACATGTCTAGTATGGGATAGACCTGGCATAATAATTTGTGAAGTCTCAACTTTGGTTTTGCTACTGATGTTGTCTTGGCGCAAGGGGGGCAATTATCGACTAGGTGGTCAGCCTACTCGACGGCGAAACCTTAGCGAGCGGGGTCAGGTTGAGATGGAGCATTGGAAAAGCCTTCTTGTGATTTTCTTTAAGGTGAGGATTATCACATCATGTGGGTATGGTTGTGCAACCTCTGTAGAGTGTAAAAATATTTGGATAGCCTTGTCCTCGGTTATAGACAATGCTCGGTGATTTCACACAAGGGGTAGATATTTCATAAAAACCTGGCGGAGCTAAGTTGGAAGTGAATGGTTAGTTCACTGGTGATTCATTACATGAATCTTGGTTCATGGGTGATTCATTGGGGTAAATGGTCAGTTCACTTGCGGTTGTCTCAATTTCTTTGATTACTTATTTATTATCATTTTCAAAGTTCGCTTTTTAATTTATTCATTATACACTACTACAAAAAGGGTCATCACTGATGGTTCAGAACTGTCATCACAGACGGTTTTCTGAACTGCCTGTATTTGTGTCAGTGATAATTGAAGGTTATGACAGACGGTTTGTAAGCCGCCTGTGATAATGACAACACAGACGGTTTGTAACTAGAACCGTCTCTAAAAACCGTCTATGTTACTCACACATTACAGACGTTCTAGTTACCAACCATCTGTGATTAGCGAGATAACAGATGGTTGGTATATAGAACTGTCTATGATAGTCCTTCATAGGTGGTTTATACCACAAAATCGTCTATGATAGTTCACTCTATACATAAAATTTTTTCTGTTTTTTGGCTAGCCTCAAGAAATAATGGAAATAATGTTACCTATGCCCTTTGAAAACAAGCAAATACAGTGGCAAATTAACACAACAGCATATTCCATTTTCCATCAAGATTAGAATCCACCATTACAGCATAACAAGATAACGAACCCAACTCTTTAACACGGCAAGAATATATAAGAAGCAGAGATCCTAGCAAATAGTAGGAAGCTAGATGCATTGGATGGCGGCCGGATATCAAGGGCAATGGAGGGGCGGCGGTAGCGCCACCTTTGTGGCACGACGGTGAGAATGAAGAAGACACTCTTACGACACTTATGACAAGAGTGTTTCTGTATTCCACCGAGGTGTCACAACACAGGCGCCACCTCACGAAGGTATTCGGCGTCTTCGAGGAACAAGCTGGAGGCATCGGATGGAGGCTGGATATCACCAGCAATGGAGAGGCGGTGGTAGCGCCACCTTTGTGGCATGACAGTGAGACTGCAGAAGACACTCTTACGATACTTATGACAAGAGTGTGTTACGCAGTTGACCGTGGTGTCACAACGGAGGCGCTAGCTCACGATGTGGTAGTCAGCGTCATCGAGGGGGATGCAGGAAACTATATAGTGGATGGCATGGACTCACCCGTGACTACCGGTGGAAAGGTAGATGGGGGTAATTAATAAGGGCTGAGCGGTGGGAGAAACTGGTGCCTGCCATTCAATGTGAAGAGAATGGACGGGTGAGATCGAAATCCTGGGTGACACGCCACGGATCGGTGACGTGTCATTATCAGAGACGGTTTGTTATATGAACCATTTGTGATAACAATATTAGAGACGATTTGTTATATGAACCGTCTGTGATAACTCACATATCAGAGATGGTTTGTTATACAAACCGTCTGTGATAAGGTTATACGAACTGTCCATGATATTAATATCAGAGACGATTTGGAATATGAACCATCTATGATAACGCTTAAATATACGTGCCCTAATCCAGCTCTTCTAAATTGTCCTCTCATTCTCTTCACCAGATTTCTCAATAATGGCATCTAATATTCTTTTGATCTCCTTTCTCTCATCATTCCATTATGAGTTTTTCGACCGCAACCTTACACAGGCGGCCAACAATTTACGTCTGAAGCAACTCTTCCACTCTTGCCCTGCTCTCCTTCCTCAACTTGCTTCCATCCATCAGCTGGACCTCATCATCCACCGTCGACGAAGGTGTCTCATTGCTGCTCAGCAAAGGGAAACCGCCCTTGGCCTCGTCTTCTCTGCAATGTGCACAAAGCGGAAGAAGCTCTTGCGGCAGTGGAGAGACACATGGATAACATTGCTGATCAAGCAGAAGCGGCCGATTCTGAGGAAGCTTATCATGGCATCCTCTATGAGATTATGGACCGTGCTAATGATTTGCCCAGGCTGGAGGAGGAAGTGCATAGGGCAAGAGCAATCCTCACGGCATACGAGAACTCAACGGCTGATCCTCCAACTCCAAAAGTCGAAGAAGAAGCATACGAAGCCCAGAAGACTAAGATCTGGGAATATCTTTTTTTGAGACTTTTGTAATAAATTTGCCTTAAATTTGTCTCGTCTCAGTAGATTCTGTAGTTCATATGACAAATGAAAAAAACACAGACAGTTGTAAATAAAAATCGTCTGTGATAGTTTCAGAGACGGTTCTAGTTAAAAACCATCTGTGATAATTTGTATATCACAGACGGGTTTTAAACATAACCGTCTGTGATAATTTCATAGATGGTTCTAGTTAAAAATCGTCTGTGATAATTCATATATCACAGACAGCTTTTAAACCTAACTGTCTGTAATAGTTTCAGAGAAGGTTTTAGCCATGAATCGTCTATAATAATGAAAGCACAGACGGCTCCACATGAATAGTCTGTGATAAGACGTCTAGTATAGCTTGTTTTGTAGTAGTGGTATTTACTTTGATTGTTGCTTTCTGCAAAAATCAACCTTTCAGCCATCTATTGGTAAGCCTTGTATATTATATTACATTCCTTATTACAAACGACTTGCTGAGTACCCTATGTATTCACGGTTTTATCCATGTTTTCTCAATTGAGGAAGAAGGTCCAGATCAACAGGTGGTACCAGAAGGAGATTACTTCGATCACTTTATGGATTAGGACTTCGCTCTCCAATCGATTGCCTGTGGCCATGTCGAGTGGTTACCATGCTTATTTCTATTTTTCCGCTGCAAGTTTCTTAAGTCTTTAGGCTATTATTTGTAAGCTTGTCCATAAAGTCATACTCTGATATATATTAGTAATATTTGAATCTTTTATTAGTAAATTGTGATATGGTTGATATTTCATCTTTGTTTATACTGTGTGCACTAGCATTATCTTGGACTAGTGCGAGTTACACAGGAGAGTCCAGATTTGCATATCTGGGTCTTGACAATCCTGGAAATCCTAGGAAATATAAAAATAAGGTTAATTTAAAAAAATTTCATGCAATTGTTCTCCCTTTGCTTCTATTGGAGTTTATTCGGAGAAATTTGATTTTCAAAAACAAAAAGTGCATAAAATATAAATCAGATCGAATCCAAATCAAATAAGTATACTTATAACTCAATGAGAAATCTTAGATTTTTTCTAGAAAAATGAAAAGAAGATAAAACTCTAAAAAGCTAGTACGGTTTAGGATCAAGCGTGATTATGTTGATATACAATGCAGCTTATGTCGCCATCGCCTGTGTTCGCCATAGCCTTTCCGAGATGGAGGACATGTTCTATTATTTCCCCTCTCGACCAAGAAATAAAAAGGACAATGTCTATCAGGTTCCTGCCATGGGATTCAATACCCCTTTGCTTCATCTCATGGGCTTGGTGAGATCACTTGATGGATATCTCCATCGCTTGACCCGCGAGCTCCTGGAAGCACGTTGAAGGATCGCCATGCTCGAAGACCATGTCGCCTCATTTGTGGGTCAAGGTCTCTTCACACGAGAGCTATTGTATGTGGAGGATGCCGTACTTGTGCCTGCTAAGGAGTTTCCTGAGCCCACCTATGTTATCCAGCCGCCTACCTGATGTCCTCGCATGTCAGTGGTCAGAAGCCGGTGTCGAGTGATAGCCTTCCGTGCAGCACCACCATCCTCTCCACGTGGGATGTGAGGAGGAGCCTGCTGCCCCCAATACACCCAGCCCCTAGAACTAGACCACCAAACTAGATCGTAGTAGAAAGCTAACTTTAAGAATTTTATGAGAGCTGCTTTTGGTGCTAAGATGCTAATGTATGATGGTTGTATTTTGCTACTTAGTATGATGCTACTTTGTGTTTTAAGCAAGAATTTAGTGAACCATGTAAAACTTAATAGTTATGTCAAAGTTTCATGCTAGCTGTCTTATGTCGCAAGATTTCTTACATCGTAGTTTTAGATAAATCAAATTGGCATGAGATACCCTCCTTGTTGACCCACTCAACTTGTACTCATTCCCACCTATCTTTCATCTAAACTAAATATCATTCGTGCTGATTCTGTCCCCATGACACAAATTCTACAGGATATGGTAACACGCTCCCTAAGTCAAATGATGGTGAGCAGAGAAGCCTCTGGTTCCTGTCACCCAGGAGACATGATGTCGAATCCTTCACACCCCAATCCATCTTTAGGTGCGCCCACTTCTCAGCAGACTGGTGCCTCCCAAGGCGCACACCGAAAACCCACGGGTGGAAGAAGAAGTGCTACCCCAACCACCCACGATGACACAAGTACTTGCTATGATCGAGCAAGGACGTCAAACCAACACCCTCTTGCTACAGTAGTTGGTCCAGAACACTACCACCCTGGGCTCTATGGCTCAAGGATACACAATTGCTGCTCAGTACCAGTCAAAGTTAGGTGAGTTCATGCGAACTCGGCCATCCAGCTTCACGTCACCCTAAGACCCACTAGACGTCAATGATTGGCTTTGCTCTACTGAGAGCAAGTAGAACATTGCTTAGTGTAATGACACAGAGAAGATGCTTTATGCATCTTACCAACTCCAGGGCGCCTCGTTGGCTTGGTGAGAAAATCACCAATCCATGTTTCCCGAAGGTCATGTCCTGATAGTTCTCATGGAGATCAAGCAACAAGAATTTTACAGCCTTCAACAAGGGAACATGCCTTTAATGGAGTTCCTTCACCACTTCAACTACCTCGTTCGGTATGCCGCTGATGAGATATTGAACGAGAAGAGGAAGGTTGCACTTCTGGGAGTGCCTTAATGAAGAGATGAAGTGGTCTCTTTCTGCTCACGACATCCATGACTTCCAGACCTTGATAGACAAGGCAATTTGAGTCAAGAATAGCACTATGGTGGTTGTGAAGAGTCACAAACACAAATGGATAGCACAAAAATCAGCGAGCAGTAGTTCATAGAAATGATGCATTTGGCAACCATCCAATGTTCGACCTTCAGCACCAGCACCTCCAAAGAACCAAGGACAAGCCCACAACAAGGCATGATTCAACCATATAACTGCGATGGACATCCATCCGGAGGGCAAAATCGAGCTGCTGCTATCACCTATTACAGCTACAACGAGCATGGGCATTATGCAAATAATTGCCCATAGAAGAAGTCTCCCTCACCTCGTCCTCAACCCCAAAATGTCTAGTCCCACTCTCAAGGCCCTGCTCAAGGTCAAGGAGGGCAGCAAATCCCCAAGCCTATTTAAGATTTTGGGCACGGTTGCCTCAACCACACGGTCATCGAAGAGGCCACCGAGGCACATGATGTAGTGTTGGGTACGTTTCTTGTGCACTCATCGTCTAGTTTAGTCCTTTTTTATTCCAGATCTTCCCATTCTTTCATATCTAAGAAGTTTGCCATACAATAAAGTATAAAAACCAGACTGCTAGATAACATCATGCTAATCCATTCTCCTGGGTCAGTTATGAAAGCCAAACATGGTTGTTTAGGGGTTAAAAATAATATATGGAGTAGAGTTCAAAGCCAACCTTATCATGATAAACACTTCTAGGTTAGATGTGATTCTTGATATGGATTGGCTATTCAGACACCAAGGATTCATATATTGTGCCAATCGAACCATCTTTCTTGTTACTTCTAGCGGAGAGCAAGTTGCTTTCTCTTCCACTCCTACTATGCCTTCACAATAGCCTAGTCTCAACTCCCTTTTAGTTCCAGAGCTTGATCAAGTGCCCGCAAGATGTGAGTATCCTGCTGTATTTCAGATGAATTACCAGGGATACCACCAGACCACAACATGGAATTTATCATAGATTTGAAGCCTGAGATAGCACCTATCTCCAAAAGACCATATTGTATGCACCCAAATGAGTTGGTCAAATTAAATAAACAGATCAAGGAGCAGCTAGACAAAGAATTCATCTATCCTAGCTCATCCCCATGGGGAAACCCCATGCTATTTGTGAAGAAGAAGGACGGTAGTCTAAGGATGTGTGTCGACTATCGGTCTCTAAATGAAGTCACCATCAAAAACAAATGTACTCTCCCAAGGATTGATGACTTGTTTGAACAAATGAATGGTGCTTGTGTCTTCTCCAAAATTAATCTAAGGCTTGGATATTTTCAACTCAGGATCAAGCCGGAAGACATTCCAAAGACTGCATTCACCACCCGTTACGGCTTGTATGAATACACCGTAATGTCATTCAGACTTACCTGTGTTTCCGCTAGTTTTATGAATCTTATGAATAAGATATCTATGGAGTATTGGACAAGTTCATGGTGATCTTCATTGATGATATTCTCATATACTCCAAGAATGCAGATGAACATGAGCAACATTTGTGAGTGGTGCTTGAGAAAATTTGGGAACATCAACTATATGCCAAATATAGTAAGTGCGAATTTTGGTTAAAGGAAATTAGCTTCCTAGGCCATATTCTTTCTGAAGGAGGCATTACTATGGATCCTAGAAAAGTACAAGATGTACTTGCTTGGAATTAGCCTCACATTGTCCCTAAAGTCTGAAGTTTTCTCGGTTTGGCGGGATATTATCATCGGTTTATCGAGAACTTCTCCAAGATTTCAAGACTAATAACCCAACTTCTCAAAAGGAGAAGAAGTTTGAATGGTCAGCAACGTGTGAGGAGAGCTTTTAAGAGATAAAAAAGAAACTTACCACAGCCCTAGTGCTCATATTGCCTAGCGTACATAAGGGCTTTGTTGTGTATTGTGATGCATCCCGACATGGCCTTGGTTGTGTGTTAATGCAATAAGGAAAATTTATAGCCTATACTTCATGTCAATTATGATATCATGAGGTGAACTATCCAACTCATGATTTGGAATTGGTGGTCGTGGTTATGCTCTTAGGACCTAGAGGCATTATCTCATTGAAAATCAGTGTGAGCTGTACACCAACCACAAAAGCTTGAAGTATTTCTTCACGCAACCAGATCTGAGAGGTGGCTTGAATTGATCAAAGACTACAATATTGACATTCAGTACCACCCCAATAACGCCATGTTGTAGACGATGCCCTCAACTGAAATCTTCACCACATCAATGCGTCGGTTGAAGTCCATCAACCAACATCATGTAGAGAGCGTTGGAGACTCAACCTCAAGGAAGTTGAGGAAGGATTTCTTGTTACATTAGTGCTACACCCTACCGTTGAATCTTAGATCCAAACCGCCCAACTAAAGGATCCTGCGATTGCTAAACTCAAGTGCGATCTGCAGGGTGGTAAAGATTCAGGAATGGTTATGTGTGGACAGCAGCTTTATGTCCTGAATGACCAGGAAATCAAGGAGCTAGTCCTCCAAGAAGCTCATGATACACCACTCTCTATTCATCCAGGAAGTATGAAAATCTATTAGGATCTCTGGGAACAATTATGGTGGCTCGGTATGAAAAAGGACATCACAACACACATTGCTAATTGCAATGTGTGTCAAAGGATCAAAGTAGAGCACCAACGATCGGCGGGATTGCTCCAACCTTTGAAGGTTCCCAAGTGGAAATGGGATGACACCAGCATATATTTCATTACCAGTTTGCCAAAAACCCAAAACGGACACAATTTGATTTGGGTTATTGTCGACTACCTAACCAAGGTGGCTCATTTCATCCCAGTCAACACATCATATAATGGAGCTAAGCTCACTGAGCTCTACATGGACCATATCATCTAATTGCATGGAGTGCCAAAGACACTAACTTCTAATCGTGGTCCTCAGTTTACCTCACAATGTTGGGAAAGCTTACATAAGCCCACAAATGGAAGGCCAAACTGAAAGAACAAATCAAAATTTGGAAGATATGTTAAGAGCCAATGTGTTGTCCTATAGCACGAATTGGGAGAAATGCTTGACATTCGTCGAGTTCTCTTACAACAATAGTTTCCAGTCAAGTCTTCAATGTCTCCGTTCAAAGCACTTTATGGGAGAAAGTGTAGAACCTCTCTTTTTTGGTCTAAGGTTAGTTAAAAGCAATTTCTTTGGATCTGCAATTATCCTAGGAGCTCAAGGTAAGTTGATGCGATACGGAACCGACTGAAGAAAGCACAGTCCCATCAAAAGAGCTATGCCGACCACCGTCATCATGAGTTGAGCTTCGAGATAGGACCCTACTCGTTTGATCAACTTTTCTTGCAGTGGATCATTCGAGCTAGGCTTTCTTCTTCATCTCCGACCAAGACGCTGTTGTAGGATCTTTCTCTCCCTGATGAGCCGTACCTTAATTCCTAACACCTGTACTTTCACATGCATGCATGGAAGCTCACGCACACCTCTTTTTGTAGCTTCTCTATTGCCAGACATCATTATCTCGATGGACCCCTTCGCCGCTAACGAGGTCTCCAACGCCAGCTCCTCCCGCTCTTTCTCGTGAGCCGCCATCATCTTCGATGAGCTCCTCCTCCCTCATAGACTACATAAGTTGAGGAGAGTAATCCTAGTCAAAAAGGGAACTAAGGTAATCGAAGTCGACAGGAGAACTAAAGTGACCAAAGTCAAAAAGAGATCTAGAGTAATCAAGAAGAGAACTAAAGTAGTCAAACTCGAAAAGGGAACCATAGTGGTTGAACGCTGGCAACGCTGCACTATAGCAGTCGAAGCCGAAATCTAACAACGCAGTCATGAACTTCAACCACTAGCATGGTTATGATCTTTGACCGCTAGCATACTCAAGATCTTCGACCACTTAAGTGTCGTGATCTTCGACTGCTAGTGTCATCATGATCTTTGACCGCTTGCGTAGTCAAGATCTTTGACCGCTTACATGGTCGTGATCTTTGACCACTGGCATGGTCGTGATCTTCAACCACTAGCATAGTTGAGATCTTTGACCACTTGTGTAGTCATGATCTTTGACCACTAGCATTGTCGTGATCTTCGATTGCTTGCGTGGCTAAGATCTTTGACTGCTGGCTTGGTCATGATCTTCGACCGCTTGTGTGGTCATCATCTTTGACCGCTGGCGTGGTAGTGTTCTTCGACCACAGCCATAGTCAAAATCTTTGACCATTGCCATAGTCGATACCTTTGACATTGCAATAATTGAAATGCTAGTCGATAGTCGTAGGCCATGCTCGATGGTTGTAAACTATGGTCGTTAGTTGTAAGTCATGGTCGATAGTCATAAACCATGGTCGACAATCGTAAGCCATAGTCGATAGTCGTAAGCCATAGTCGATAGTCATAGGCCATGATCGATAGTCGTAAACCATGGTCGATAGTCGTAGGACGTGGTTGATAGTTGTAGGACATGGTCGATAGTCATAAGTTGCAATACCCATCGTAGTCGTAAGTTATAGTACCCGATCATAGTCATAAGTTACAATATCTAATCGTACTCGTAAGTTATAGTACCCAATCATAGTCATAAGTTACAGTACCCGGTCGTAGTTGTAAGTTACAGTACCCGATCGTAGTCATAAATTATAATACCCGTCATAGTCGTAAGTTATAGTACCCAGTCATAGTCATAAGTTATAGTTCCCGGTCATAGTCATAAGTTACTGTACCGGGTCATAGTTGTTACGGTACACGGCCGCATTCATAAGTTATTGTACCCGGTCATAGTCATAAGTTATTGTACTTGGTCGTAGGCATAAGTTACAGTACTCGGTCATAGTCGTAAGTTATAGTATCTGGTCGTAGTCGTAGGTAACAGTACCCGATCGGTAGTCAGAAATCTACAGAACCTAGTCGATAAATGGTAGTCGTAAGTTGTAGTACTTGCTCGGTGCTCGGAAAACCTTCATGGTCGAAGACCGGTAGTACTGGCTCTTTGTGAGCGCTATGACCAAAGTTGTAGGAGGACAAAGACCTTTGTAGTTGAAGCGCCTGGTCGGTGGAATGGTACTTGAAGTGTCCAAAAAATGTTGATAGTCATAAACAGTTCTGTACTCACCGAGAAGGAATAATTCAAACTGAGCCAAGACCCAAAAGCATAAACTTTTATAGTTGAACTCTGAATTTAGTAATCTTTATTTCTAAATTCTTCTAAAATCATGATCTTCTCGATTGTACAAAAAATTAGTCTTATCTCTGTTTATTTGGCATTTATTTGCTTTTATCTGTATTTATTGATTAGATGACTCTAGCTAGACAACATCGAGAACGCATCCGAAACATTCTTTAAGCAACAAGAGTAAGGCAAGCACCCACTTTGACTATGTTGATCCTAGTATTTCAATTAATGTATATTGTTTGCAAAATCTATTATGCATGCGTGTATGCTCCATTATATATTGTGGGTAATGATAGTTACAACCACTCGTAACCTCTAGAACATGGTTTAGACAATATGTACTGTCAAATTGGGAATACTACATTGATATATGGTCTAGATGCTTAGGCAAACACTAGTTTCTACTAAGTTTGAATTTCGAACAAAATCTTCACGTGGGTATGATGGTTTCAAAATGTTGGACCAAAGGGGGAACCTCTGTTACTTTGGTATCAAATAAAATAAAAAACCTAGTTTTTGTATGCGGGTGAGTTATACGGTACACTATCAAATGTGAGAGGGAATCTCGTATGAGAGGGAATATTGCATGCATATAGGGGGAGATTCTCGCCTGGGTCAATTAAGGACTGAATGCTATTGCCGTATATCTGAGTCACACCGTACGACCATATGTGCTATATGGGCTTTGGCATTTAGCTGATTAATGTTGTCTAGGTCTAGCCTTGCATTGTGGTAGGCGGAAAAGTAGTAAGGGCATTCCGAGTAAAGGTTTGACTCATAGGGTCTCCCACACTATGGTAATGGGATCAAAGCTTACTAATACAATGGTGGATGCCCACTTAGGGGGTGTACCTAAGTGAGGGTCTTCGCTTAGGGGTTTGCCTAAGTGAGAATTTGAATGCTCTCTTAGGGGTATACCTAAGAGTGGTTCAACATTCATTTAGGCTGGTGCAAGGTTAGGACTAGATGATCTAAAGACTATAAGATAATCAATTCGTCATGCGCCAAAGGAAGCGTGTAGTTGCCAATAGTAAAATAGATTGTCTCATGTGGGTAAAGCCATACAACCTCTGCAGAGTGTTCAAAACTATTTAAATAGCCATGCTTACGGTCAGGAGCAAGCTTGGATGCAATCGTGATAGGAGTAGTTTTCCTTTTCATCACTGTTTCACTAAACATATGGGATGGCATGCACGCGTCTTCCATGTGCCATGCCCATGGGTGGGATTTGTGCGATGTTCTCAGCCAAGGAAGGCTATGAATGGATTTGAGCTAATGTTATGGAAATTATGCTAATGTTAATTTGATACATGTATGTCAAATGCTCTTTAAAATTCTGTTATGCAAATTATTATTTATTGATATTGCAAATAAAACTTGCTTTATGTTGAAAATAACTTAGTATAGAGCCTTATCTTTTGATAGCCTTGCATATATGCACAATTTTGCGATACACTGCAAGTCTTGCTAAGTATACAATGTACTCAACCTTGCTTAAATAATTATTGATTAGAGAATGAAGAGGGTTATGTGCTCGACGATGCGTGTTTCGTCCCTGGCACAGGGACTTTGACGATGGATCGTTCTAGGGTTTGACTCCATTCGATTGCCTACAGGTATGATCACAAATCACTGGATACTTTTGTTGTTAGACTTTCATTGCTTTTTGTTCAAGACTCTATTGGTCATTTGGCCAATTGGCCTTATGTGTATGTACTCTTTTATGCCTCGCTTATATAATATCATCCTTTTTTATGTAAGCTATTTGTATGTGTATGGATGTGATCCCAATAATGTAAATGTGTGTACTAGCTACTGATCATGGGACTAGTACGGACCACACATGCGGCGACTACGGGCGCTACTGTGCCTAGGGTCCCTATAGCCGGCAATGACAGTGTTGGTCGGAAGGGAGGTGTTGGGATGGGCCATTAGTGGCTGGGAAGGTCAGGAGAGCGGCGGAAAATGGTTAACAGGTCATAGGTGATGGTGTCTGATACCATGCAGAGAGTAGCAATGAGGGAGTAATGCACCACATGGCAAAACAATCAATTAATAGCCTTATATAGTTGTGTACAATAGCATATACAAGTGTAACAAATACATCTACAAAGCAGGAAGAGGTGGGCGATATCCATGGTCTTTGGAGCTCGTATTTGTTACGCCTTTGGATTGAGTCATACATGCATCCTCCTTTAAGCGAATCAGCTGGAACAAGCAACGGAACAGGACCATCTAAAGTGGAATAGAACCATGCAATTGCTGGCTCACTTAACACTTTTTGCCCATGGTTACCACATTTTTGAATATTTTCCCATGAATGCGACATTTTCCTACTATGTTTGCATCATTTTTTGCTTATGTTTGCAACAAAAAACAAAAAATGATCTAAGTATTTGCAAAATGTTGCCAACAGGTGTGAAAAATGCTGCAAACATAGCTGAGAAAATATTGCATACATGGACGAAAAATGTTGCAAACACAGGCGAAACATGTTGCATACATGGCGAAAAAATATTGCACCAAAATTGCTGAAGCAAAAAAATTTCAGGCGACTGTGCAATAGCAAAAAATAAAAATTATACGGGACCCAGGTAGAAGGAGGACCCTACTCTATGTTGGATGCTGCACCACCAAATTGTCTTCCCTATGTCACCCCCTTCCTCTCTCCTCCTATGCTCCCCCTTCTTAACTATCTCATCCCTCTCCCCATCTGTGGTGGGGGTAGCTAGAGACTTGGGGTGCACAGAGGAGGTGATACAGCCTCTTGCGCACACTGCCACTAGAGTTAGGGAAGAAGGAGACGTTTGGAGCAGTGATAGTGTCACAGCCAGAGCTAAGGAAGCAGCATGGTTGCAGCAGATTTGGATGTAGGGGAGGTTAGATTCGTCGGTGGTGGTGCCAAAGATGCAATGGAGGACTCCAGTTGCCGGATCTAACTACCGGAGATGGCCGGCATCTCGTTGCTGACCATCAATGTGCACTATGCCACCCTCCTACATGTGTCGAGGACATGCACTGCCTAGTCGCGTCATCTTCCTCACTTCTGGCCACCCGGTCTGGTTTCCACCATGTTGCTAACTTGCAAGTCATGTCCAACACTCCATCAGTGGCAACATGCATAAGAGGCTACGCTGCCTCCTCCCATCTGCCCAATGTTCGGTCAGCACCTGACCATCGATGGGGAGAGAGCCAAGACAGTGAGAGAAAAGGGGGAGATAGGAAGGGAGAGGGAGAAGATGGGGAAGTTGACATGCCCTAAAAATTCAAAAATTCTGAATTTCTTTTGAATTTCAGCCAAGTTTGAATCCGTGTCCAATTTCAAAGTTTCTCAACCAAATCTACCTTCCCATTTCGGTATCCCACCTTCTCCAAGCCATTGGCGCCTTCTCCATTCCCACCTCCTCCCATGTGCATCAGTGCCACTCAGCCTCTCGCCATTCGCCGCCACTGCTAGCTCCCGCACACCACCTCACTGCGGCCAATCGTTAGCGTGAGCACAGTGCATCACCACCTCACCTACTGAGCCATTAAGGCCTGTCACCTCGCCGCTTGGCCACGCGCCATGCACCATCAATGTTGACCATGCCACCATCCCATCCATGCACCACTCGACTGATGCATGCACTGTGCCCATACCTTGCCCCACCAACATGCTTGTCTTGGCAGTGAGGCGCAGCATGCCCAATACACCAGCGCCGCAACTAGCTCACTGCTGAAGGCTCTCATTTGCTAGCTCGCCATCCATGTACCCCCCCCCCCCCCCCCGCTGAAGTCGTTCCCCCGCTCCCATCGCCTTTGCGCATGCTACAAAGCCTTGAGCTCATGCCTAGCCACCTCTAATTGCACCCTCGAGCGTTTCCTTCTATCAGACCTGAATTTTGCCAATCCAGAATCCTTTGTAATTCCATTGTATTATTTCCTGGATTAGCAGATAGTGCTCATAGATATATCATTGAATTATATCATAAATGCATGAACCATACCTTCATTAATATTACATATCAAAGTTTAAATAGACCATATCGGGTCGAGTTTACATGTAGGGTTGATCAGGCCAAATACTTACATTAGAAAAGCGAAAGCAGAATTGATGTACAAAAGGTGAGGCCTCAACCTACCACAGGCAAGAGACTGGGGGCAAAATGTGTACCATAGATATTAGCCAATTTTGGATAATATATGTGCACACAATCACCATTAAAGTCGACCTATCTGTGACATGAACTAAAGATCATCCTAGTTCCCTCCGTCTTCATCTCCATCGGGTCCATGAGCATCGTAATAGGCATAGTGATCTTTCTCCACTGGTTCTAAGTTAATTGAGTGAGTGAGTGTGAGCATAATCAACCATGCTCTATGAGCTAACACACATAATACAATTATATAGATGCATGACCTATCAAAGGATAGCTCAGGTTAATTTATTTGCCAAGGCTACAGTGGAAAGTTACAGTAAATAGAAATTTCCTAAGACTTAACATTTTCAACAAAACCATGTTTTAAAGGTTGTAAGAGTATACAATAGTAGTAGTAGTAGTAGTACAGGTTCAATCCACCTATTACATGGCTTCATCCATCATATGCTAGTTTTTGTTACTAGGGTTCCATTCACCTATAATTATCACTAGGTTACATCCACCCATGACAATTCAAATCAGGGTTACATCCACCCCATAAGTTTTTCATCCCTTCCACAAAGTTTTAGACTTAGAAACTAACTCGAGTAAGTTTCCATGCCCACCCTTGACTGTGGGCATGGCTATTTAAACAGTTTTCACTCTAGGGAAGTTGTACACTTTATCCATAAGAGACAACTAACTTGTTATGTTCCACACGTTTCCTTGAATATGCAGATCAAGTACGTCACCACAATGCTATTATAATGCATCTCCCAGTGAAGAATACACATATGATGGACCCCCTCTTGTGCCACACGGTGACTTATATCTAGTGACAGACCTATGGGTCACTCCAATGGTGTAATCCACACTAGGTGATGTAAATTAGTTAGTCCGGTCATACCCATTAAAGACTTATGGTTGTGCTATTTTACATTGGGAGGTCATCATAGGATTCCATCCTTAGAGTTATCTAGACGATTTTACCACAATCTACACATGCTCGTGCTATATCCACACTAACACCTTTTACCATTCGCCCTGATATGTAAAGCAAGTTTTAGAGTTTTGAGAAGTATAAAAATAAGTTGTCTCAATATACCAGCCATTTCCCTCCAATAGGTGCCCAAAACTAGTTTCACGTTTTGAATTGATGACAGGGAAATTTAGATGTCCCCGGTATCTAAGCAAGACTAGGCATGGTGCTTAGATACAACTTATTGCTAGTATGATTACCATTAGATTTCTAAGGTGACAAGGATTATGTATTCAAATGTTCCAAGGGGGGTATAATAATAAGAGAATGATTGATAGGCATGTATCTATAACCTTAAGATGAAAATAGTTTGCATAACAAATAAAAGCATCCAGTTTGATAATTTAAACAAATATAACTTGCATAAAATATAGGTTTAACATGATCAAAGTATTGACTCACCATGCTCACAAGTTACTTGATCTTGAGGATCCTAGCTTATCTTGACATGTTGTTCTTTTCGGGCTTTGTAGTTTATCTAAATAATTATGCGTAAATTTGAATAAATACTAACAAAATAAACATAAATTCAAATGAACTCCAAAATTCATTATTTTAGTTCCATTAGAAAGATACTAATTTTAGATGAATTTAGAAATAAATTTCACTTAATTTGGATTTAAGATGAATGAGAACGGGCCTTTCAAAGTTCAAGTTTAAATTAAATCCAAAAATAAACAAAGGAGACATAAACTCTCTCTGACAAGTGGGGTCTAGGGATTTTAATTCTATTTTATATTTATTTTTCTATTGAAAAATCCTCAGTATGACAGACGGGGCCAAGAATAATTAAAGGCACAGTAAGAGGGGAACCACATATCAGTGGCTCATACCATTTTAACTGATTTTAAAATGATTTTCTCAATTAAGATGGGCCCACATGTCATAGAGTAATTACCTTAAGCTAATGAATAGGCCCACTAATCAGTGATTAATTAACTCAAGCTAATGACTCTTACTAAACTTAATTAAGTTCAAATTTAAATTAATCCAGGAGCTACAGTGTGCGCACGAGGGGAAGGCACGACCGAGCTTGTTGCTGGTGAATGGGTCCATGGTGGTCACTCATGAACCCAAAAATGGGCTGCTGGTGGCCAACCGCATCTACGTGTGAAGTGGCACGACTCAATTTGAGCTTGATGGCAGTCGACGATAGTCCTATTAGCGACACTGACTTGGGCACATGGCACCATGTTGAACGATGGTGATACAGGCTAATTCAATGCACCGGGAGCATCTATAGGTCAAGAGGATGCTACCTGAGGGGTCGATGGGGTCCAAGGATGGTTGAGGTAGCACGTCGTTGAGAGGCACACCGATGGAAGGTTGTAGCATGGCACCGGCGATGTGGGGGTAGCGGCAGTCCAAATTGATGGTAGGGTCATGATGAGGGAGTCCCAGTGAAGCTCTGGCCAGAAGGAATTGACCGATGAAGCTCCAAATCGGCCAATTGCTACAACATCCCAAAAAGGGAATTAGTGGATTGCGAAAATTGTAAAATCTTTTCATCACTTTTTCAGTGTATTTAAAAAATTTGGCGTTTAATTGAATTTTGGTTTGGATCTTCGCTAAATAATTTAAATAAGAAAAAAATCAATAGTTCGAATCAAGAACCGAGACTATGAAAATCAAATTGAGAAAATCTCGAATTTCTTTGCAAGTCCAAAATTCAACTGCAAAACTAGAATTTAGAATTTGAAACAGAAGTTAGTATTGAATTATCCCATTTAATTATTATGACCAAAAAATTGAAACCTAATTACAAATTTAACCCTAGAATTCAAAAATCTTCAAAAATCCTTGGGCCTTAGCCCATTTCTCCTTTCGGCCTTCTCTTCCTTTCAGCCCACCTGGCCCAGCCGGCTCTCCCTCTCACCTTCCTCCTTCCCCCTCTGCTCCTAGCACTCGCCTAGCCGAGCTGGCCCAACTACAGTGCTCCCACGCGCAGCCGTCGGCCTGGCCCTGACATCCCGCGCACGAGAGTCAACTCATGTACGCCTAGCTCCGTCCCTCTGCTAGCCCCACCTCACATCGCTTCTCGCATTCCCTCATTCCACATTGACTCCACTAGCTGCACCTATAGCTGCTCACGCTTGTGCCCAACTAATAATCCTCCTACCTTATCTTAGGATTTAAATCCACCAATTCCATTTAAAAATATTTAATACACGGTAATTCAGCTTATTCTAAAAAGAGAACTTAGTTAAAATACTAACCCCTGTCTAATAAAAGTGGATTACAAACAAATTTGTTAAGTAGCCAAATAATCAACCTTGATCATAATAACAATTGGTTAATTGACCATCCCTATACTTTAAATTAAGTTATGGAATTAATGACCCAATTACCCTGGTAGTCACAAATCTCTGATAATATTGCATCTTGAAATACCAAGTTAATTCAACCAATTAAAATTATACTCATCATATATGAAACCCGCATCTTAAAAATCAAGTTTATAACGCTCGATAAATATTACACAGTATCACAGTAAATCTATCCCATCTACCTATAGGCTTTACCTAACATGTGGAACTTCTTTAATAAATATAAATTAGATAAAGAAGCTACAAATTAAAGATCGAGCCTTGGTATCTTGTAACCGGCTATGTCCAATCCATGCTCCGATCATAGCAATTTATAAATAAGCCCAACTAAATCTAGTTAAACTTTCAAAGTTATTTGGATTTATTTGGTTTTTTGTTTGTTTGCCGCATATTAAAATCTAAAGATTTGAAGAAGCAACAAATTTGAGTAGGGTCAAGATTCAGGTAAAGACAAAGATCAAGGAATCAAGATCACTAACTGAGAAGACTTTGAATGGGATCAAGGCTGTGGTAAATCGAGTAAGGTAAGTCATTACTTTAATCATATTGATCCTACCTTTTTATGCAAAATTATGTTCCTTTAAATTATCAAATTGCATGCTTAATTTATTATACAAAATGCATGTCAAATCTTGTAGTTACATGACTACTTGATGATGTAACAATTAGTAGATGTAACAATATTAATATGCCATCATTGACACTTGAATCACCTAACCCTTGTCACCTTAGATAACAAATGGTAAATTTACTAGCTGTATGTCATATTAAAATGCCATATTAATCTTGTGTATGTCCAGGGCATTAAATTGCCTTGCTCATTACTCTTCAAACATGAAAATATATTTTGGGATAGTCACGGGATGTAGGTGGCTAATAATTTGTGACAACTCCGTTTGTGCTTCTCAAAACCCTAAAAACTTACTATACATGTCTGTGCAGATGGTAAGAGTGGTTGGTGTGGAAGTAACACAAGAATCTATGGTTTGTGGTATGTACCGCCCAGACAAATTAAGGACTTAATCCTATGATGACCTCCTCATGTAAAATAAGTACAAACACAAGCTGGCAAACTATAGGCTTCACTGAATAATTTACTAGACCCTCGAGTCATCTCACAGGTAGGGGAAAGAAGGGACCGTGCAGGAGGATAACGAAAATCCAGCTTGAATGGGACACTAAGTGGAGGGTGATGTTTTCCATGGGAAGCGTTGTGGAGAGTGGAGTGTGACTACACTAATCTATATGGTGGAACATCCCGCACAACTTATAGGACCAACTACGTGTGGGAGCAGCCTATAGGGTTGAGATGCTAGAGGGCGTGGTATTGTAAAAGCCTCGTGACAATCTCTCGATCTACCTGACCAAGAAATCGCGTAGGCCCAACAGGTTGATTGTCTCTTGTGGGTAATGTATGCAAACTTTGCAAAATATAAACTGTTCGAATAGTCATGCCCATGGTCAAGGGTGGACGTGGGAACTTCCTTGAGTTGGTTCTATTGTAAACCTTACTTTGATTTTTCCTGGAGGGAATTGTACTCCAGTGGTGAAAACTAGCATTTGGTAGAGGTAACCATGAACTGTAAAAGGTGGATGTTACCTATGGTAAAATTAATACTGCATTCTCATATCAACTTTAGAAATTTTGTTTCAGTTAAAATTGCTAAGTCTTAGGAGCTTTTCTATTTATTGTACCTTCAAAACAATACTTTAGCAACCAAAAGAACCTTAAGGCTCACTTGATAGTTTTGCATCTATTATTATTGCATTCTGTGTGGTGACTTGCTAAGTACCGTTGTACTCACTCTTGCTTAATTACCATCATTCAGCCAGTAAGACAGAAAGGACAAGTCCTGCTATGCATTGAAGGAGTCGATAGAGCTAGAAGTCAATGAGGCCAAGAACTAGGTCGCGAACGCCAGTTGGCTGCCCATGGGCAAGTCCTAAGGGTTCCACCGGTGTGAAATTTTCTGCTGCTGCATTTATCTATCTTCGGCCTGATCAGCCCATGAGTAAGTTATTACTGTATTATCTACGCTTCTATATGATATGTTTTTGATATACTATAATGTATATGCGAGCACTATCTACTGATCTAGGGAATAGTGTGGTGGAATTACAAAGGATATGGGTTTGCTAACCCGGGGTTTGACAGAGCTGGTATCAGAGCATATCGACTGTAGGTCATGGCCTTAGTTAGCATGGCTATTAGTTTTATGACCAAAATTATTTCTCCAAAAACCTATTTACAAAATATAGGTATTATTTCATCTTCTCATCTCACTTAGATAATCTCCTCTTATCTACATCTTACCCTGGCCGATTTTAAATTTTGAAACACCCTACCCTGAAATTTAAAATTTTAAGTTTCCAGGACTTCTACAAAACCACTCCTTGTAGGCATCCCAAAAACCTATTTTGGGCCAAAGATTTTGAAGCTTTGAAGATGTATTTCAAAACTTGTTTTACCCTTAAAAATTTTGCTAACTAAATGGATTGCAAAAAATTCATTTATAAGACTCAGTTCCAAAATCTTTTAAAAAAAGGAAATGTTTTGAAGAACAAATCGGGGCTTAAAATTTTGAAAACTTATTTTGAAAAAATTATTTCACTTATGGAAGATCATGTACCAAACAATTTGCAAAGATTCATTTGAAAAATTTAACTTCAAACTCTTTTCAAAAACATGATCTTTTCAAAACTCCTTTCAAGAGTAGGTGATTTCCAAAATTCTAAATTTTAAACCACTTTTGGAAAATCAGTCTTGCCATAAAACTGTCACATCCCAAAATTTGCTTTCTGGAAAAATTTAATTTCAAATAAGTTATTTTAAAGTATTTGAGTTTTATTGGGCTTTTCTGAATTTTCTAGAGTTTAAAACCTATTTTAAAATTTAAAAAGTAATTTAAAGTATGAAAGTTAAATACCAACAGTAGTTGGAAATAATTTTATTTAGTCCAAAATATGTCCAGGAGCTTCTGTGAATTTTTCTGGACTTTTTGGAGGTATTTTCATATTTTTCTGAGGCCTAAATAATTTCCTAGCCTTTTCTGAAAATAGAAATCAAATTCTAAAATCAAAACTCCAAACCTTTTTCCCCAGCCGACACGTGGATGGCCCAGGACCACCCACGTCGCCCCTCGGCCCAATCCGGTCATTCTCTCCCTCTTCCTCTGCCAAGCGGGTCTGGCCCAGCCAGCCCCACCTTCCCCTCCTCCTCGTCCGACGCGTGGACGGCCTGGATGAGCCGTGTCCCCACGCCCGGCCCATCTAACCATCCCTGCTCTCCTTCTCTCTCTAACCCACGGGCCCCGCCCGTCAGTCGCCCGCGCCTCACTCCCGCTGCCACCCCGGCCCCGCCTGTCAAGCCCTTCGTCCCCGCGGAGTGCCTCCTTCCTTTTCCCTCCTCCCCTTTCCTTTCTTCGCCGGCCGACCGAATCCGAGCCGATTCCGGCCTTTCCTTCCCCGTCCCTCTTCGGCTTTAGAAACCCCAGACGCCGCCGCGACCGAATCCCCGATCTCCCGCGCTCTCCTTCCTTCTCTGCCCCCCTTTCCTTCTCTCCCCTTCCCTTCCTTTTTCCGGCCGACACCCCGGCGAGAAATTGCCGAGCCGTGCCCCCACCTCCGCCCCTATAAATACCCCCATCTGCCTCCCCTCTCTCCGCACCACCTCCCACCGCTCTCCACCTCTCTCCCGGAGTCCCGAGCGCCGTCGCACCGAGAGTTCCCCGTACGCGCTCGATAAGTGCTCCGGCGAGCAATCGCTGTCGCCACGGTCTTCCCCAAAGCCCACCGTCGCCACCCCGAGCTTCCTCTCGTCCGTGCGATCCTCCCCAGCACCTCGGCCGAACCTCCCCGCCTCCGGAGCGCCGTCGCACCGGAGCACCCAAGCTCGCTCCGCCGCCTCTTTGCCGCCGGCCACCTCCGCTCGTCCCCGGACCTCGCCGACCCCATCGTCGGATTCACCTTCGCACCGGGAACGCATTTCGGGCGTCACCAGAACCTCTCCGGCCACCCCTCGCCGCCGGCGCCCTGCCTCCGGCCACCTTCCCCGGCCTTCCCTCCGGCAGGTACCTCAAAAGGATTTGTTGCCCTATATGGGTAGGCAAAGCCTCCCCGCCCGACTGGTTACCAGCGCTGCTCCTCCCTCCCCCCGGCTCCCTCGACGCGCGTTCGAGCCCCGGCTCCGCATGCTGAGGTTGAGCCTTTCTTTCATTTTTCCGCGCTGACAAGTGGGCCCCACCCGTCAGCGGCCGTCGGCCTGTGCGGGCCACTGTCGTCTGGGACCCACCCATCTGCGCTGGTCACTAACATGTGGACCCGGAGTCCAGTGGGTCCCACATGTCAGAGGCTAAGCCGGTGGGCTCACTGTCCAGTGGGTCCCACATGTCAGTGGCTGATCCCGTGGGCTCACTGACCAGTGGGTCCCTCCTGTCATAATCTCAGAATAAAAATAAAAGATTAAAATTTAAATAATTCCAGTGGGCCCCACCTGTCAGAAATTTCGTAATTTCTGGAATTATTCAAACTGAAATCTTTAAACAAGCATAACTTTCTCATTTTAACTCCAAATTCAGCCATTCAAATTTCTAAGTTCATCTAAAATCATAATATATCCAAATATGGCCTATTTTGAATTTTTCGCTTTTATTTGAATTTTTTTGTATTTATTTGTTTTGTTGCTCTGTCTTTTCGCACGTAGAATCCAACGCCGTCAACGATCTCATCTCCCAGCAGCAGGAAGACCCCGAGAGCATGCACGAAGGCAAGTCTCCTTTGATTATCTTGAACCTATGCTTTTGAAATGTTTTAATTATGTTAAATTATGTGCATTGCTATTTACATAAAACCTTAGTTCAAATCTTAAGGTATCAGTTACCCCAACTTTGTTATGCCCTCCGTTGAAATTGAATGCCATGTACCTTTGAATCCTTAGGATTTCCTTTATCTCTTTAATGAGATTATTATATTCAATTGTGAATATTAGATTGGTAGTATAATGCTTAGTCATGCTAACTAATAGAAATCTTGAAAATGGGAAATTATGATTTATTGTAGTACCCTTGTGTTTATAAATCTAGTGGTAATTGGAGTTGCCACTATTGTTTTAAAATAAAATAAAATGTGAAAGTTGGTTTAGATTAGGGTGGATGGTTGGTTTGGGTTGGTGCAGTAAGCACGAGATCTTGTAAAGCGTATGTTCCACCCTAGTCAATTAAGGACCGACGCTTGTGTTTGTCTAGACTGAGCACTACCGTACAACCCTAAGTCTATATGGGTACGACCTAGCTGATTAACTCATGATAGTCTAGTTTAGGTGCCACCAGTGGAAAGTGGGTGCCAGGAATTTACTGGTTATTCACAGTGAGGGACATGGATTTACTGTACTCATATGGCGCAAGAGGGGGCTTCGGATTGGGCAGATTTAACCCTTCTGCGGTGAAACCTCAGCGGGTGGTGTCTAGCTAGTCTAGAGTGAGGTAAAGGCTTTGTGATATTTTATCTGTGTCTCATGCCAAAGGAAGCGTGGTGACTGTTAAGATAATTTATCTCTTAGGGGTAAAGTTGTACAACCTCTGCAGAGTGTAAAACTATTCGAATAGCTGTGCCCACGGTCAAGGGCGGGCAAGGAATGCATTCACATGGTAGATTTCTGGTTTTGGTTTTAAAATCAAAGTATTGTACTCCGAGAGTGGAGGGAACTCTTGGATGGGTATCCTGGCAGTTGGAGCCAGAGAGGGTGGATGGAACCCGCAGTTTTAAACTTGGTCAGTTAAACTTGATTAAACTAGTGTTGGTAGATGGAACCTTCACTATAGAATTAATGATAGTTTCTGTTAAAGCATTTACTTGGTTAAAATGATGCCTTCGAAAATAATTAGTAGTAATTGAAATTAAAATATTGCTTTGTGCAAAAGAACCATATAGCCTTCCTTTGTCAAGCCTTGCATCTATTGCATTTTTCCCAAGACTTGCGGAGTACTTTATGTACTCACGTGCTGCATTCAAAAACAATACCCAGAGGAATACGAAGCTCAAGAAGGTGACTACGACTACTTTGCGTGTGGATTCGACGAAGGATTCCCGGAGTACTTGGTCGCGCTTCCCCAGTCAATTGCCTGTGGCGTATTGATGGGTCTTCATCGAGTTTATCTTTTGCTTCCGCTTTATTTCATGTGTGCGAGGTCTTGAAACCTCAATTGTAATAATGAGACCTTTCGGTCAGTACTCTCAATTATTGTAATAATACGATGCTGGTAATGTATTCATTTCTGTTTAACTGTGTGCACTAGCTTTGATCTGGGACTAGTGCAGTAATACACAAAGGGTCCGGGTTCAGAAATCCGGGGTCCCGACAGAGATGGTATCAGAGCCAATTTGACTGTAGGACGTGACCTAGATTAGGAATGGCAAAACCTTAAGGACTTATAATAAAAAGTATATTAAAAATATATAAGTTTCTTTGCTTCTACTCTCTTCTTACTTAGAATCCCATTCTTGTCTCTAAATCTCTTTGTTAAAATCTTTTTGCTAATCTTCTCCTTTATTTCAAACTTTGTAGATGGCCGGTTCAACCTCCGCTGCCCCGTGGGACTAGTACTCACATGGAGAGGATGCTGGAGCCTTCGCTAGCCTTCTTCGGCAGCTTATGCAATGTCTGGAGTACCGTCAGCCGCCCATTTTCAGGGGGCGGAAGATGCGGATCTTGGATCGAGACTCTTGGTCGATGGAGGTATTCCTGTATGCACGGGATGGGGAATTCAACTCCCACACATACCCCATCAAGCACCCCCGGTCCCGCTGCTTTGATGCCGTCCAGGATGCAGCACGCCTCGCCATAGATGAGTTGTGCCATCTGCACAAGGATGCTGTGCACCAGTCCCCTTTTTGCTTCTTCATCAACCCTCAAGCAGGACAGAGGTATCCGGATCCCTTTGATATTCCAGCTGACGATCCTCGACTGTCGCATCAGGTGCAGCTCACGCAGGCGATGTCAGTCACCTATGCCAGAGCTTTGGAAGAGATTGGACAGCTCCGGATGCTCCTCACTTCCAGCTATCAGCACTCCGACACTCTTCGCGCACAGCTTCTCCATAGCCAGGCAGCTGAGTTCGAGCTGGGACGTCTCAAGGCTGCAGCTGACTACACGCCGTCTTCTCCCGTACCAGCCGTCGCCCCCAACAACCAAGCGCCAGCTCGACTTTCAGGACTCCGCACCAGGCTCACAGCACGCAAGAAGGTGCGACGCCCCAGTCTGCCACCCGTCATCACCCTCAAGAAGCGCCAGCCTTCACGTTCCCGCTCTCGTTCGACTGCCTCCAGTCGTAACCGTCCCCGTGCTTTGGCCACCTGTGATTGTTCACGGCATCACGTCAATGAGCGCGAGGAACTAGAGGAAGAACCAGAGGAGGAACCAGAAGAAGAAGAACCCGAGGAGGACCCTGAGGAGCGCATCATTGCAGAAGATTAGTAGTCCTTTGAGTCAGTAATACCCGAATAAATGTCCACGTTATTAGAATGTTTTATTATGTTTTGGTGTGCTAGATGGACTGTACCAAGCATTCGTGCACTTGTGGTACAGCTATTCTTAAAACTATTTTGATTTCAATATAAGTTCTTTTTGCTAAGTTGATTGCTTGCTTCTTCCTTGTGTGTTGGTTTGGGGTGTGGCTTAGTCTCCCTAAGTCTCTTACCTTTGCTAAATTCCCTCTTACCTTCTGCTAACCTGGAACCACTTCAGATGGTGAACACAAGGAGCAACCCTGGCAACAGCCGTGACACCAACAATCAGCCAGACAACAACATTCCACCACCTCCTGCACAAGCCCCTAGCTTGGAGCAGATGATGGCCATGCAGCTGCAACTACTCCAAGCCCTAGCTCAAAACCAAGTGCAGCAAGCCCCGCAGGCACCCAACCAAGCTCCACAATCTAAGTTGGGAGAGTTCATGAGGACAAGACCTCCAACTTTTGCTAGTTCCGTAGATCCCTTGGAGGCAGACGATTGGATCAAGGATGTGGAAAGGAAGTTGGTCTTAGCTCAGTGTAGTGACAACGAGAAGGTGTTGTATGACGCTCACCAGCTCAAGGGAATTGCTGCTAATTGGTGGGAAAACTACCACGCCGCCCATCAAAATGCACAAACCATCACCTGGGATGAGTTTGTTGAGGCTTTCCGCACTGCACATATTCCTACGGGAATAATGGAAATGAAGAAAAGAGAATTTTATCAACTGTAGCAAGGAAACCTCAGTGTTTCCGAATACCTGAACAAGTTCACCCAACTATCTAGGTATGCATCTGAAGAGGTCGCCTCAGAGGAAACAAAGATTTGGAGGTTCACACAGGGACTTGATCCCAACCTCAAGGTGCAGCTAGTGTCCAATGATTATCCAACCTTCCAGCACCTAGTGAACAAGGCTTTTGTACAAGAAGATGTTCAATGTCAACTGTATGAAACTAGGAAGAGGAAGTTTCAAGCTCAGTAGGGAGCAAGTAGTTCTCGCTTTTGTCCCAATCCAAATTAGTTCCACAAGCCCTCAGAGTCAAGTGTGCCAAGGACTCCATTTTCAGGACCTCGCCCAAATCCACAAACTCCCCGGGCAAACAGTGGTGGCCAACCCCAGCAGAACAGGACTGCAGCAGCAGGAGTGCAGTGTTTCAACTGCAAGAACATGGGGCATTATGCCAGCAACTGTCCCCAGAAGCGCCCAGCTATGACCCCAGTTCGTTTCAACTTGGGGGACTACACCAGCACGAGCTCCAACTGCAGGACAAGGCCGTGGGACACCGCAAACTCCAAGGACTCCGCAGGCAATGAGCAGAGGACATCTTAACCATGTGACCGCGGAAGTAGTCCAGGATGCACCCGACGTAGTTCTGGGTAAGTTTCTTGTCAACTCAGTACCTGCATCAGCATTATTTGATTCCGGAGCTTCGCATTCTTTTGTGTCAAAAGATTTTGTTGAAAGATATAATTGGGATGTGCGTAAGCTAAAAAACCCTATACTAGTCCAATCCCCTGGAAAGGAAATGAGGACTAACACAGTTTGCCCTAGCGCAACTGTGGATATAAATGGAGTTATGTTCCTAGCGAACCTTATTATAATAGACTCCAAGAGTTTAGATGTGATACTTGGAATGGATTGGTTAACCAAGTATAAAGGGCAGATAGATTGTGCCGATCGTGCTGTTACTATCATCAATTCGGATGGAATCCAAGTAAGGTATAAGTCAAACACATCCTCTCAGAATAGGTGTGGATTGAACAGTGTGAAGGGAGTGACCCTGGAAAAGGTGCCCATAGTAAGTGAATACCCAGATGTGTTCCCTGAGGATTTGCCGGGAATGCCGCCAGACAAAGAGATTGAATTTGTTATCAACCTGGTATCTGGTACCGCTCCAATTTCCAAGAGACCTTATCGTATGTCGGCGAATGACTTGGCTGAGGTTAAGAAGCAAATTGAAGAGTTGCAAGATAAAGGATTTGTAAGACCTAGCTCATCACCCTGGGGAGCACCAGTACTGTTAGTGAAGAAGAAAGATGGTAGTCTTCGCATGTGTGTGGACTATCGATCCTTGAACGATGTGACGATCAAGAACAAATACCCTTTGCCTCGGATAGATGATTTGTTTAATCAGTTGAAAGGTTCATGTGTCTTCTCCAAGATTGATCTTCGATCGGGTTATCATCAATTGAAGATAAGACCAGAAGATATACCGAAGACTGCATTTGCTACCCGTTATGGATTGTATGAGTTTACAGTGATGTCTTTTGGCTTGACGAATGCGCCTGCATACTTTATGAATCTGATGAATAAGGTGTTCATGGAATACTTGGATAAGTTTGTAGTAGTATTCATCGATGATATTTTGATATATTCCAAGAATGAGGAAAAATATGCAGAGCATCCAAGAATAGTTTTGGAAAAGCTCAGAGAACACCGGTTGTATGCCAAGTTTAGTAAGTGTGAATTCTGGTTGAAGAAAGTAGCTTTCCTGGGTCATGTAATTTCTGCGGGAGGAGTGTCCGTAGACCCTGAGAAAGTAAATGATGTGCTTAATTGGACGCAACCAAAGTCAGTATCCGAGATCAGAAGCTTTCTGGGATTGGCTGGTTACTATCGTCGTTTTATTGAAGGTTTCTCCAAGCTTGCGAGACCTCTCACCCAGCTACTAAAGAAGGAAAAGAAGTTTGAATGGAGTAAATCGTGTGAGGATAGTTTTCAAGAGCTGAAGAAGAGGTTAACTTCTGCACCAGTGTTAACGCTTCCGGATATTAGGAAAGATTTTGAAGTCTTCTGTGATGCATCAAGGCAAGGACTAGGCTGTGTTCTGATGCAAGAAAGAAAGGTAATAGCCTATGCTTCAAGGCAATTGCGACCCCACGAGGAGAATTACCCAACACATGATTTAGAGCTTGCTGCCGTAGTGCATGCTTTAAAAATTTGGAGGCATTATTTGATTCGTAACCGCTGTGAGATCTATACGGATCACAAAAGCCTGAAGTACATATTTACCCAGCCCGATCTCAATATGAGGCAAAGGAGATGGCTTGAGTTAATAAAGGATTATGATATTGGAATACATTACCATCCAGGAAAAGCTAATGTGGTAGCTGATGCCTTGAGTCGAAAGAGTTACTGTACCAAGCTGTGGATTAAGGACAGTATGCCTGCACTTCAAGAAGAATTTCAGCGGCTCAATTTAGAATTAGTAGAAGAAGGATTCCTAGCTACTCTGGAGATTCAACCAACTTTAGAGGATCAAATCCGAGTAGCTCAAAAGGAGGACAAGTATGTCAAGGAAATCCAAGATAACATGAAGAAAGGGAAAGCACTAGGATTTTCAGAAGATGAGCAAGGTACCATTTGGTTTGGAAAAAGAATTATTGTGCCTAAGAAGAAGGAAATAAAAGAGTTGATCTTGAAAGAAGCTCATGAAACTAGATACTCGATTCACCTTGGAAGTACCAAGATGTACCAAGATCTCAAGGAAAGGTATTGGTGGGTAGGTATGAAAAGAGAGATTGCAGAGTATGTAGCTTTGTGTGATGTGTGCCAACGGATTAAGGCTGAACACCAGAGACCTGCCAGACTTTTGCAACCATTACAGATCCCTGAGTGGAAATGGGAAGAAATTGGTATGGATTTTATAACCGGATTACCGAGAACCAAATCAGGGCACGATTCAATTTGGGTTATTGTGGATCGTCTGACTAAAGTCACCCATTTCATTTTAGTAAAGACCACATACTCTGGGTATAGACTCGCAGAGTTGTATATGTCAAGAATTGTGTGTTTACATGGAGTCCCAAAGAAGATTGTGTCAGATCGAGGAACCCAATTCACTTCAAGATTTTGGCAAAAGCTACATGGACTTTTGGGCACAAATTTAAATTTCAGTACAGTCTATCATCCACAGACAGATGGACAGACAGAAAAAGTAAATCAAATTTTGGAAGACATGTTGAGAGCCTGTGTCTTAGCGAATAAGACTAATTGGGATCAGAGTTTGCCCTATGCAGAGTTTTCCTACAACAATAGTTACCAATCCAGCTTACAAATGTCGCCATTCGAAGCCTTATACGGCAGAAAATGCAGGACACCATTATACTGGAAGGAAACAGGAGAAGGACAAGTGTTTGGACCAGATGTGTTGAAGCAGGCAGAAGAACAAGTTCGCCTAATTCAGGACAGATTAAAAACAACACAAACCAGACAGAAGAGCTATGCGGACAATCGTCGAAGAAGTTTAGAATTTGTACCTGGGGATCATGTTTATTTGAAAGTGTCACCTCTCAAGGGAATGACGCGTTTTGGAGTCAGTGGAAAGCTTGCCCCTAGATTCATTGGACCCTTTCCTGTGGTCGCGAAAAGAGGAGAAGTTGCTTACCAGTTGGAGCTTCCACCTCAACTGTCAAAGGTGCACGACGTCTTCCATGTGTCTCAGCTAAGAAAATGTCTCAGAGTGCCAAAGGAGCAGATGCCGCTAGATGAAGTGAATTTGAAGGAGGACCTAACGTATCCAGAGTACCCAGTCAAGATATTGGATGAATCAGACCGTCGTACGCGAAACAAGGTCATCAAGTTCTGTAAAGTGCAGTTGAGCAACCATTCTGTAAAGTGCAGTGGAGGATCTAAGAGAAGAGTTCCCTGAGTTTTTTCCCAGTCCGTCCGAATCTCGGGGTCGAGATTCTTTCTAAGGGGGGTAGGTTTGTCACATCCGAAAATTTGCTTTCTGGAAAAATTTAATTTCAAGTAAGTTATTTTAAAGTATTTGAGTTTTATTGGGCTTTTCTGAATTTTCTGGAGTTTAAAACCTATTTTTAAAATTTAAAAAGTAATTTATAGTATGAAAGTTAAATACCAACAGTAGTTGGAAATAATTTTATGTAGTCCAAAATATGTCCAAGAGCTTCTGTGAATTTTTCTGGAATTTTTGGAGTTATTTTCATATTTTTCTGAGGCCTAAATAATTTCCTAGCCTTTTCTGAAAATAGAAATCAAATTCTAAAATCAAAACTCCAAACCTTTTTCCCCAGCCGACACATGGACGGCCCAGGACCGCCCACGTCGCCCCTCGGCCCAATCCGGTCGTTCTCTCCCTCTTCCTCTGCCAAGCGGGCCCGGCCCAGCCAGCCCCGCCTTCCCCTCCTCCTCGCCCGACGCGTGGACGGCCTGGATGAGCCGCGTCCCCGCGCCCAGCCCATCTAACCATCCCCGCTCTCCTTCTCTCTCTAACCCATGGGCCCCGCCCGTCAGTCGCCCGCGCCTCGCTCCCGCTGCCACCCCGGCCCCGCCTGTCAGGCCCTTCGTCCCCGCGGAGCGCCTCCTTCTTTTTCCCTCCTCCCCTTTCCTTTCTTCGCCGGCCGACCGAATCCGAGCCGATTCCGACCTTTCCTTCCCCGTCCCTCTTCGGCTTTGGAAACCCGGACGCCGCCGCGACCGAATCCCCGATCTCCCATGCTCTCCTTCCTTCTCTGCCCCCCTTTCCTTCTCTCCCCTTCCCTTCCTTTTTTCGGCCGACACCCCGGCGAGAAATTGCCGAGCCGTGCCCCCACCTCCGCCCTATAAATACCCCCATCTGCCTCCCCTCTCTCCGCACCACCTCCCACTGCTCTCCACCTCTCTCCCGGAGTCCCCAGCGCCGTCGCACCGAGAGTTCCCCGTACGCGCCCGGTGTGTGCTCCGGCGAGTAATCGCTGTCGCCTCGGTCTTCCCCAGAGCCCACCGTCGCCACCCCGAGCTTCCTCTCGTCCGTGCGATCCTCCCCAGCACCTCGGCCGAACCTCCCTGCCTCCGGAGCGCCGTCACACCGGAGCACCCAAGCTCGCTCCGCCGCCTCTTTGCCGCCGGCCACCTCCGCTCGTCCCCGGACCTCACCGACCCCATCGTCGAATTCACCTTCGCACCAGGAACGCATTTCGGACGTCACCAGAACCTCTCCGGCCACCCCTCGGCACCGGCGCCCCTGCCTCTGGCCACCTTCCCCGGCCTTCCCTCCGG